>JZKD02S0310489.1:0-15173 GCA_000966675.3 Picea glauca | reverse complement strand
GGGGGGATTCATTTTTTTAATCATAATTTTTTTATATGTGGAAGCTGTTGAGGAAGGGACACATATCATTAACCCACATTTTCTTCATGTGCAGTATAAATATGATACTCTCCTCTAGGAGGTAAACAATCTCTATGACAAGGTCATAGGTCTCCTTTCCTGGGAACCTTCTCTAATATCATTACATCTAATTATCATAACAACATGCATTCAAGCAACAATAAAAGGTTAGGGTTATGACATGAATATCTAACCGAGTAAAAAAAGGGAAATGTTATGTTATTGATATCATATAGATATGATTTCATTTGGAATGAAATAGAACTCATTTGAATTAATTGATAATATTTCTTTGATTTATTATTACAATAAATAGGGATTGTGGTTTTGAAAGAAAAACATGTGAATATTTATTAAACATGTGCTCATATTTTTCTTTGTCTACATAGGGCATGGAGAAACTATGAACAATGTAAAGAGAAACTTGATATCTTGGAGTATTCACTTACAAACGAAGAATAAATACCCTCTAAAAGGATATGATAAATTTAATTATGTATATCTAATATCAATGGCACCGTCATGAACAAGAATATAACCGTGCAAATTGAACAATGGGAAAATATTCCCACATGCTCAAGAGAACCATGCACATGGAAAATGAATAACATTGTCATTGGTTCATGGCTACAAGGATGTGGCCATTTTTTAAACTTTATAAAACCTCCATGCTCATGTTACCACAACATGTGAACCACATATGTGACCATTTCTTATTGCGGGCAAAGAAGCCTATGAAAGTCACCGAAGAACTTCAAATAATGATCCTATACAAACCCACGGACCATGTAAACCCAAATCCTATGAAATTTTCCTCTATGAATGCCACCATAGTGGATCCAACCCTTTTTTATACTTACCTTCACGGTTTTATCCATCAAGGAGTCAATCACACCCAAAAGTTCATTCCAAACTCGCACCGCAAACATTATGTTGTTGAAATGCCCTAAAATCATGTTGAAATAATGTTGTAGGTAAAACCTAATTAATATCACCAAGATGATTGAATATTTATCTGGAAACCCATGACCTACAGACCATGTAGAATAATATGTGAAGTAGACCTCATGCGACTTTCCTCCTGGTAGAGTGATAATACATAAAAAACCATGACCCCAAAACCCCATGACCCATAAATCTACTTGGTAAATTCTCTGCAAAACAAATGAGTCGCCACTCATCGACTTCATTTAAAGTTTTGCAAGTTGGTATAAGTTCCACAAACTTATACCTATTCCCACAAACCTTCTTACAACACAACTATGTCGCCAACCCACTTGTTGATGATAAGTGGCATGACTATCACGATACATGTATCATCAAACCAGTCATCTCACACGTATGAAATAGCTACGACAGGAGAGAAGTAAATTACCATACAAGGAATCTTATATAGACATAGGACAAATCTAGATAAATTTAGTTATTTTGGTACATGAGCTAATAACTGTTTGTGGCTTTTCAAGTTTTGAGAGATCAATGCAATTAGAAGAGATAAGGGTAGAAGATAAAGATAGAAGAGGATCATAGGTTATATGAATTAAAGGAATATCTACCAAAGGGCACGTGGGACATTATAAGTTGAAGGTAAGATGCAGATCATCAGAGCTCGAAGAACTAACTAAACCCTAGATACTTAATTAATGAAATGTCCTTTCAAGTGGGAAGAACTGAATGAGACAGAGATAACAAAATTCGTGTCTCATCATCACACTTCAAGGAAAATCACCTGGAAATATTATAAAAGAGAGAAGAGGAGGGACTACCAGGATTTGACAACACCAAACTAATGAGGAACTTCAGTAGTTTTCACAAGAAGTAGAGCACATGTTCTCAAAGAAAATAAGATGCAACTGGAGAGATGGGAGTAATACAGAGTCCAACCTAAGTTCCATCCAGATCAAAACGAATATCCAAGTCTTGACCATGTAGTAGGAAAAAATAGGTCAACAACTATTCATGTTTGCAAAAGGAGAAGGCTAGAGGGAAAGCTTGCATTTCCTTCTCAGCCAATTGGTTCCTGTAAAAAAGAATTGCAGGTTTGTGATCAACGAACAAGTTTTCTTGTAGTTGGTCATCATCTGTACCAAATGTTTAGGGTAATATCCCTTCACAGTAGGAAGGAATATTATGTAATGATTTTTATATGTTTTTAGGAAATCATAAATAAAATGGGAATGGGAAGAGTAGGGAAGTTGTAGAATTAGTAATCAAAAAAATTATGTAATTAGGAAGGTCAATAGTCCACCTTTAGGTATAAAATAATTTGAATGTAACAAGAGAGGGGGGGGACTGCAGAACCAAAATTAGGTATTGTATGAATATTTATGAAACTCAAAAGAGGATAGGAAAGATCTCTACTTATTGTTGTATTCCTAAAAATGAATTATTTTTTGAGAGAGACTAATATAAAGAAATTGCATGATTCATTTATTTAACAATGCACTATTGGTGATTGTTTTCTGCAAGTGTTTTCAATTTGTCATTCTTGTCAATTGTCATTTGTAGAGAATAATTATAAATGGATTGTGAATTCAATTACAAGAACATGCTTATGGTCATATATATGGAAACAAGTATGAAATATGATTTGTTTCTGTAAAACTAGGACAATTTTTTTTTTACACATTAAATTATACACTTGTAATTGAATTTGTTGTTCTTAGAATAGGATTGTAGATGCTCATTACTATAGGATTGCATTACCATATTAGAATAGTTTTGAATTTAGTATTTATCCTAGCTTAGATGGAAAGTCTTTATTCAAGGATAAATTCATTTAGTTAGTGGTAGTTGGGCCATATACCATTGGAGTTTTCTATTCAAATGAGAGTGGGTCTAATTGGGACCTGCCATTGGGAAAATCTCCCTTATGTCGACGTCAGGATTTTCTCTCATGTCAGCAAGTGGTAGATTTTTGTGAAATCCATTCTCATTGGATAGCATATCAGAAAAAAAAAAATATGGTACTGCTTATCCAAAGGCATGTATGATGAGAAACGTAAGAACACTATGGAGATGATGCAAGTTGAACTATTTCAGGAATTTCAAGAGAGAAATACTATTTCTAGGATCACCATTAACATGTTTGATTAATTGAAACATGGTATATTGCTCCCAATATAGTTTGCAACACTTCTTGTTGTCAATACCACATTGAATTTCATATTTATTATTACATATTTGTTCATTTCTATAGAAGGAAATAGTAAGGTGACCCTTCTATGTTGAGATTTTATGTAATTCAGAAGTTCTTCCTAAGTGTAATTGTATTGGTTATTACTAAGTGTAATTTTGAAAGGTTTACTGATTTTTCAAGAGATGTGATATATATATATATATTTAAAAGGATCACAAATGAAAGATAGATATCCATAGAAAAATAAGATATATCCTTAGAGAAACCCTCAAGGGGGAGAAAACCCTGCAAACTTTCCTCAGTATATATTCCTCCAACATGTACAATGTCATACAATTCTCTTTCACGAAATCAATACCAAGGAGACCCATAAATGAACCAAGAATAGCCTCCTAGATAAGTGTGTACTACTCTCTTATACTTATATTCAAAATGAGTGATCAAAATGACTCGATATAACCTCTATTTATACTCTAAATGACCTAAAAGACATGAATTATCAATAAACCCTTTCACAATTACACTTAGGAATAACTTTCGAAAATACATAAAATCTCAACACTCCCTCTTAATGAGGAAGGTGTTCTATCTGGCACAAACTCTAACACTGTCACCATCCACACGAGCTCATGACCATTGAATGTTGAACACACAAATATATACATCACAGGAAATCCATAGTGAATTCACAATATGCATCCAAGGCTAGTGGGTAGCTCTCCAATAGCTACAACATGTCATCATGAAACTATCCAGTTTCCCACAAAAAACTCAGATATATTTATGCATGACATCCACTACCCAGTGATAACATCTGTACCTCATCTCTTTAGCATGCATCCAGGGGTAGTGGGTATCTCTCCAATAGATACAACATGTCATAATTACATCCACTACCTTGTGATAACATCTAAATCCATCACTCCCTCTGAAGAGGGACTACATCGAGCTTGTCCCTAAAGTACTCAAACTTCATCCTTGACGACAAATTTGTCAGCACATATGCAACATGCTCATTGGTAGACACATATTGGAGCCTCACTGCTCCCTTCCGCAATATATGTCTGATACAGTGATACCTAATTTTGATATGCTTTGACTTATCATGAAAAACAGGGTTCTTTGACAACTTTATACAACTTTGGTTGTTGCACAATATAGAGGACGCTTCCATCGCAATATCGAATAATCAAGTCAACAATTTTTTAATCCATACTACTTCGTGACTTGCTACACATGTTTCCACATACTCTGCCTCAATCATACTGAGTGCAACACATGAATTCTTCTTACTGATCCATAAAATCATCTGGGATCCCAAAGTGAAGCAACATCCTAATGTACTTTTCTAGTTTGCAACACTACCAGCCCAATCTGAATCTGAATATCCAAGTAGACTTATCTCATTGTCTACAACATACTCAAGCCCATAACCCACTGTACCTTTAAGGTACCTCATCACATTTTTTACTACAATCAGGTGAACATGTCTAGGGTAAACCATGTCCTAACTTAGGGTGTTCACAACCAAATATATATTTGGTCATGTATTCATCAAATACATCAACGAACCCACCATCTTCCTATATAACTTAACTTCCATAGTCTCTGAAATCATATCCTGCAACAACTTCATATTTGATACCATAGGTATAGCCATTTCCTTGCAATCCAATATCTCAAACCTATTTAGGATTTCCACTGCATACTTCCCTTGACCTAGGAATATTTATGTAATATTTTTCCATACCTCCATTCACAAGTAATAGTGAATAAAACCAATATCCTTCATATTGAACTCAGAGGAAAATTCCCTATGTCACTAAAAATGCTCATTGTCCAGTCTTCCTCACTGGTTGCTCCCTTTGTGACTCTGTGACAATATTTCCATTTTCCAAAGCACACAACATCATGGTAACCACCACATCAACACATTTACACAAGCTTCATGTGATATCAACTACATAGGATTTTTCACTACTTCTTATGTCCATCTCGATCACTCCTCACCAAATACTCGTGTTGATCTTGATCTTCTTCTCTATCAGATTCTCTACTTGAGCCATGAACTCTTAGAATATGTTGAAGAGCTCATCCTTTGTCTTCATGAAGAATATCCATGAGTGTCACATAGTATAATAATATTGGTAAAATTCCATGTTCCTAGAAGCACCACATTATGCTAACTAGGTATCCATGGTAACTTTCCTAGAACAATAACAAGAACATCTCCATGGAATAGGCATTTCCATGGTAACGTGACCAAAACAAAATTAGAGAAAAACAATAATATTTCCCATTGTAAAGTTTGTTCCAGTGATCCTTGCAAACACATTTCCTATTCATGATACAGATAATGATCAAGGTGGAGACCTTGTGATAGTATCTCCCAATAACCATGTAGATGATGAAGCCTCCATTCACACAGGGTCATGTCCACATTCATATTTCTTTATCACTGTGAAGGGGTGTGAAAACCAAAGTCTAATTGAGGTTGTTGTTATATAATAAATTCTTTATCCCATAACTCATACAAGTGTTTCTACTCCTCTCTTCCTCTTCCAAATATTTTTGGGAGAACCCAAGTGAGGAATAGAAGCATAATGCCTTCATCCCTCCTTAACTCATCACTTTCATCTACAATGCCTATTTACGACAGATTTTTCGTACTCCCAATCACCACTCTTGTTATTACTATCTCTGCACTTATGTCACCATAGGTTTAATTCTGAGAATATCATTGGATCCCAAATCACAAAGGAAGGAAGAATAAAAGCCTACAAGAATACCCTCAACCTTCTTGATCATGCTAGTTTTTGTGTCTGTATTAATTACATTCATCGGAAGTTTCCCAATGTTATATATTGCACCAACAATCATATTTCCCATGAAATCATCATTCTAGGATGGTGCTCGAATCCTGTATTATCACCATGATCTTCTCCTTGCCTCTGCCTATATATATCTAGATAGACATCGTCGATATCAAGCAATCAAAGTAGAAAAAAATTTCCTCTTATAATTTCATTTCTTTTACTGGAAGTAGCAAGGAATGAAATCCAACATAACAGTTATTATGAATTTCATTCTCCTATTGGAAATAGAAATATCAATAGGGATGAACAAATTAAATCTGTATTTAGTGAGCCAGGAGATCGCTAATATGTGCAAGGATCCTGCGAGTAGATGTATAGCTATGATAGTTCTCATGAAGCACATTGAGCAGCTGGAGAAAAAATTTGTGCCTCGCTTACTTGAACAAGTCTTATAATTTTCTCATTAATCCAAGGGATCTCATATCCATGTGATAACTCTCTGTGAATTAGTTTCTCAAAAGAATGGAACCCATTTAGTTTATCATGTAAGCATTATCATGTGCACTCTCACAATCACCCTCAATTCGAGCTTAGTGAATTTGAAAATTTCTCTGTAATTTGATTTCAATTTGGAGCATCCATGGAGATTACTACTTATAATCATTTTTTTTGGCAGGTGTTTGATCCCATGCATGATCAACTGGTGAAGGAGATTGTTGGATGTAGAGCCTGATTATCTTCATCTTTCATAGGTCTTTGTTTTCATCCATGTTTATAACCCATGAAGACTGTACACCCCAGAATACTGTAAAACCCTCCATGCGGGGGGGTTGTAGGGGGGGTTTTCCCCCCCTGTGTGGTCTGGGGGGATCATCCCCCCAGCTAGGGGACCTAGAGGAAAGCAGGACCCCAACAGTGGTTTGGGGAAAATCCCCCGAAGGAAAAAATTCCTTGTAAATGTATATTTGAATTTCATAGTAAATATGGACCGTTCATTATAAGGTCATAGATATGATAGCAAAAGTTATGTTAGGTTTTTTTCCCTAGAAGGAAACCCTATTTTATGAGGGAAATGTATTGCATCTATGAATCATTGTGAATATTGTATTATGAGAGAGGACACTGTGAGAGAAAGAAGACCAAGTTATAGTAGGTGTGTTGTAGGTTGTATCCCTTCATTTGTTGGATAATAAAAAGGAAGGACCTGCCAATTTCTCTGGTGGACGTATCCCACACTAGGTGAACCATGTGTATCTATGTCTCTATTGTATTGTGTATCTTTTGTGTTTTATTTTTTCATTTTATTTTATTTTTTTGCTCCATGATCATGTTTTTCTGGCAACTGGTATCAGAGCGAAAGGTAACTCACTGGAAAAGAGGATTCCTAGTTTGAGTAGGAGAAATGGTGGAAGATGGAAAGTTTAGGGTCGAGAAATTTAAGGGCCAAAACTACCATTTATGGAAGATGCAAATGGAAGATTATTTATATCATAATTATATCACTAGTACATATTGTAAAAATTTCGACATTCTATTTGTAGCGTTATGGACAAAATTGTTCATACTATCAAAAAATAGAGGAAATTAAAAAAAAAAATCATATTTCCCAACAACATCACTATTGCCACATTGACGTTTCTCTTGCCACGTTGTCGTCTCTCTTTCCATGTTGTCATCTCTCTTTCCATGTTTTCCACATAGTCGTCTCTCTTTCCACTTTTGTGACATAGTCGTCGCTCTTGCCATGTTTGTGAAGATAATTGTCGCAGTTTTGACATTGTGGAAACTAGGTTTTCCCCCTTCAACAGTCACATTAGTATGTTGAGCAAGTCAACATACTAACGGTCACCTAGATTTTTATAACGTTGAAATTGCGACGTTATAAAATCTATAAATATGTTTCATTTTATGGATGTTGTGACAAGTTTTCTATAATAACGAAACTTCAAAAATTGTTTGTGGGTCTTCTCGGTGAACAAAAAAAAGGTATTTTTTTCAGTATAAGTGTTAGGCGGAAATATTGTCATTCAATTCCATTGTAATACTTTCCCAACTATTTAATTTGCCAATCTGAGGTTCGTAGGCTTACGAAGCACATGCATTATATATGCAGGACTGAAGGAGAAGTAATCTAATCTAAATTGTTGAAATGAAATTAATCTAGGAAAGCATTGAAACACTAACTAGGAAAGAAGGAAATTTCATAAGGGAAAAACAATACAACATGTAAGGAGTTGAACGACAAATGACATATGTGAGCCCACACAATATATCAATCTCAAATTATATTACAATAGTCAAATGAAAAATCATGAAAGAATAACAAAGCTAAGAATCCCCTTCTCCTAAATACAAGACCAAATTATGAATTACATGATCTCTTATGAATAACATCCTCCAATTATGAATAACATGATTTCTCCCTCCCCTTCATGAAAAGAGAGCACTCTCTTATATACATGAAAGTCTTGAAGAGTGTTATAATTACACATCCATTATTCTCTCAACATATTCCTTCAAATCCTCCACTCATATCTTGGATAAGATATCCTATCAAAATCTCCATGATCTTCTCCTTTGAATATGCTTGAGTTATTGTCCCAAATATTCTTCAAATCTTCAAAGCTTGAAGATGAAATTCGAATTTGAGGCTAGGTAGTAATATTTGACTTTGATGAAATATTCACATATGCCTACACACATCATCAAACTCATCCAGCCTTGATACATAATGAAGATATGTCATTTTTCTAAGATTTAATCATAAATTCACTTATAATACTGAAACGAATAAAGTGGAAAATAATAAGGTGAAACCCAAATGTATGTTTGGAAATGGTATGATAAAAGGTTTATTAGGACCATGAAATGTAAGGAATGGTGAAGGAAAAGAGGATATAAATGTGACATTTCTGAGTCCTAACAATAAGTATGTGTGAAAGAATGTCAAAAAACATTAGAGCTAGGAAAAGAATTAAAGAGGGTGAAAAGGGTGATGGTAAATGTTATCGCCCTTGTAAAAATTGTTGTACTAGACGTCTCAAAAGAGTTTTAATAGAAGTAGCTAAAAACCATTGTAGAAAATATGGGCACATGGACGGGGGATCAAATGAATATTGTCCCATGGTATATACATCCGTTATCTGTTTTAATATTTATTGTATTCTCAAACTTTTATAATGTTTTATACATGCACCAATTTTTCATGATCGTTTGTAATTGTAAAGTTAGATTTTCCCCTTGACTTTATGTAGAAAGCACCAAGTAGTAGCAAAAATGATGTTGTAGTACAAGATCAAGAACTTCAAGTAGATAATGAAGATCAAGTTAATGATCCCATGGAACTAGATGACAATAATAACATAGTTCAACATGATGAGACAAATCAAATGATTCGGGACTTATTTGGTCATCTAGATGAGGATCATGGGGAGATTAGTGATGGTATTTATGATGAACCTCTAATTGAAAAGGAAAATAAATGACTTTATAAAGGGTCAAGAGAAAAACTTCTCTCCACTACATTGTTGCTAGTGAACTTTAAAGTTACGAATCATTTGTCTAACACTTGTATGACACAGGTCCTGAGGTATCTAATATGTTTCTTCACATCTACATAAAGGTTGACTATTCCCCATTTTTTAGTGTTAATTAATGTGTAAAATAAAAATGCAATATTTACAATCCCTATTATTTACATTAACTATTTATTTTTTATGTTTTAGATTGTTAGGTGAATTTTTGTTACCCTCGTCAAATATTTCACCTCGTACATATCGTGATTTGCATGCCATTATGAAAGACATTGGAATGAAGTATCAAACTATAGATGCATGTCCTGATGATCATATTATATATTATGGAAAACATGTGTCGAAAGAAGAATTTCTAATATGTGGTATCAGTAGATATCGAACCGATCAAATAACAAAAATGGTCCCTCAAAAGGTTCTCTGGCATATTCCCATAATTCCACATTTGCAACAATTGTTCAAGTGCCAAAGAATAGCACAGTTTATGTATTACCATGCATGAAAGAGAATTGAAGATGGCATTCTTTGAATGCCTGCAGATGGTTATGCATTTAAGGAAATTTCTACAAAATGGTCAGAATTTACAGATGAACCTCATAGTGTTAGGCTTTCATTGGAAACTAACGGTGTTAATCCATTTGGAGAGCTTTGGTCTATTTACTCAGTGTAGCATATATTTTTTATCAACAATAACATTCCTCCTTGGATGTCAATAAAGAGGGAGCACATAATGTTGACCATGATTATTCCAGGTATTTGTTTACATTAATTTTTCAAATTTAAATTTTGCATTCTTCTCTTTTTTTGCATAACATCTTTTATTTATTTATTTGCGTATATATACATATCATGGTAGTAATTTCATGTAATTTCAAACAATTAGGTAAGTACCAAGTTAAATATATGAATGTGTATATTGATCTTGTTATCGACGAGATACTAAAGTTATGGGAGGGCATCACTATGTATGACATTTGTAAACCAATTGGGCAGAAGAGATTTCAATGTTATGGAATACTTTTATGGACAATTCATGATGCCCCAGGACAAACACATTTTTGTGGTATGTAACATTCCATATTGCATGCTTGAATAGTATGTATTTAATTGATTATATCATCCATGTTGTTTAAATGATCATTTCATATATATATTAATAATTCACATTAATCCATTTGTTGCAGTTCTTTAAACAAAGGGTAAATTTGCATGTCCAGTTTGTGGTCCTAATATGAAATCTTGTCAAACGAAAATTTTAGGGAAGGAGGTGTTCGTTGAGTATAGACACTTCCTTTCTAAGAACCATAAGTATCGTACTACTAAAAAATATATTTTCAATGGGAAACAAGAGACTAGACTAAAACCACAAAGAATGACACCTCGCCTATGGAAGTTTGCATATGATAGAATTAATCCTCAAGGTACGCATTTTGTTTATGTATCGTAAATGGAATCATGTTTTAAAATTTTATTTTAATTATTCATTTTATTTTATCGCATTTGATAAATAGTTTTATGATTTTTTCTATGCTTCATCAATGTCGTCGTCATAGAGGTAGTAATAATGGGCTTCCACGAGAAATAAAATGTTATCCCACTCAATTCATGAGGTTACCTTACTATAAGGACCTAAAAATAGTTCATTTATTTGATACAATTCATATCGAGAAGAATGTGATAGAAACATTATGGTGAATCATAGATGGAAGGAGGGATAAAGAAAAAATTGTCAAAATTTGTAATGACATTTGGGAAGCCAATCATGCAATGAAAAGTGTGATCCAATCAAATAACGATGGAGACTAAAATAACCTTCCATGGTTATTAACAGAGAAACAAAGAAATGGTGTAAAAGAGGTCATTCGAAAAATTAAATTTCCCACAGGTTTTTGTTCAAACATAAAGAATATCTTAATGAAGAAAGGTGAATTTGGTGGGGTAAAAACACATGATTGGAATACCTTCATTAAGTTAATTAATCATTTTAGTATCTATATTTATATATTGGTCATATACATTTTTTGATATTTTTATTTTTTTGTCTAGTTTTGAACAAGTAACGATTCATTTTTATTGTTATGGTATTTTCTACCTCTCTCTCTCCCAAACAACTTTGACAACAATGTCAAACAAGTTATATATGATCTTGGAAAATACATGAGGTAAGTAGCTGCAATATATATGCAAAAAAAATCAAATTTTTGTTGTACTTGATGACATGTGTTTTACTTGTAATGTAATATGTATTTATATGTTTTGTTGAAACATGTTATTTTCTTACGTCATGATATGTAGATGGTTTTCATTGAAATAAATCCATGAAGATGATATAAAGTATTGGAAGAAAGAAATTCCTCGGATAATGTGTTAAATGCATAAGTATCTACCTTCAACATTTTTCAATGCACAAGAACACTACCTCATACACCAAGTTGAGGAGATTGAAATCTGTGGACCTATACACACAAGGCCAATGTGGATGGTGGAGAGGCACTTGAAATCATTGAAGGCTTTGGTTAGACAAAGAGCACAAAATGAGAATTCTATGGTGGAGGGATATATGGTATATGAATCCATGGTGTATATTAGTCAGTATCTTCCTAAATTAGAAGCACAATCTATGCATGCAGTGGATTGCATTTGGGATGTGAACTCCATCAAAAAAATTGAAAGGGAACACTTGTTGGGGAAAGGTACAATGAAGAAAGTGAGAGCTAATTAAAATGTGGATATTTTTAATAAATATAAAATTCTCATTTTGTTGTGTATATGATCATACTCATTTAATATTTATTCTTTCATCATTTATTAATATTTACCATGGCTATAACTAATATTTAATATTGGTGAATTGTGATTTTGTGATCAGTCAATTGCTCAAGATTGGGATGCACTACATTTATACATTGAAAACAATCTGGACTGGATGAAGGTATGGATTGATAGATGTAAAGAATGTCATGGAGGTAGGTTATCATGGAAAGAACAGTGTGAATTGGTTAGAGAAGCTAGTCGTAATGGAGATTTTGATGTTATGCAAAGGGAAATGGATTTAGCATATTGTTTGAAAGATGGAAAGGAAAGAAAATTCACCCATTTTATTTAGTTATTTTATATTATATTCATGTGATTGTAGGTGTGTTTTTTTCATATTATACTTTCCAAATTATATAAATTTGTTTATTATTAATTGACAATGCATATTTTAAATGTCTGGAATATTGCAGTTGAAACACCACAAGGCTATGTGGTGCAATGGTCGTAAATTTCACATCAAATAGTTGGATGAAACCAGAAAAACTTTTGATAGTGGGATAACTACAGTATTCCAGGTCACTAATGTTTCCTCTATGAGTGATAGATGTCCTGGAGAATCTAAAAATAGATACTATGGGTTTTTGAATGATATAATTGATTGTGACTTTAATTCCTTCAAATTAGTTTTGTTCGATGTCAAATGGTATAGGTTATGAATGCATGAACATGATGAGGAAAGAACCGTTATTCAACATGCCAACGGATTTTTTCCGATGATTAAAACAAGAATGTTTGAAAAAACAAACGACCGCTATGTTTTTCCAAGTCAATGTGAACAAGTCTTTTACTCAAAGGTTCCAGGTAAGAGGGATTGGTCATTTGTTGTTATATATGATCCAAGAGGAAGGCCAGTAAAGTATATTGTAGATGAGGAAGATAATATTGAAGAAGAAAATGATGTAGAGCTAGAGAAGGAAGAATATGGGTCGACAAATGAAGAAGACAGAGAAGATGAACCAGGCGTAGGAGACAATGCACCAGTTCTTGATGATGATATCGATGAAGATATGCTTGAAAATGACATTTATTATGATGATGATATCATCAATCCTTTCAACAGTGTTTATGAACCGGATGTTGATACAGATATTGAGTTGGATGATCAATAAGAATATACAGAAGAAGGATGATACAAATGTTGCACTGGTCGATGAGGTACGTAAATAGATATTTTAATTTGTATGAATTATTATTCTCTTTAAATAATTTTTAATTATGTGGTTAATTATATGTTTTAAAGTTTTATTTCATTTTTGTTTTGGTAGTTTCTATGCATGATTAATATGTTTCTTTTGTTTGTTATCTATTTTATATATTGGGTATTGGGGGATTGAGAGCGATGTGATGGGGGGAAAGGCCATGTAAGGTTTCACCTTCACGTGGTTTTCCTTGTTTAGTAGAGAATAGATTATTCTTGAAACCAAGAGAAGTTCATTCATTCATCTTTATACTCAAATATCACTACAGACCCACTCTATATATCGTCTCATCTCGTCCTTGTTTCATTTTAATTTTATGATCGGTCGAATTTTAAAGGAAACAACTATTAAAAGACAATGTACTAGGGCTAGAGTACATGATGGGAAATGGTGCCCTGTGAATGGGGCCAATGTTGATATTTTTTTAAAATGTTTATGTACGACATCATACATCCTTGAGTCTTGAAACCCTCCCATGCATACAGGCACATATTGGATAAATTTCAACATTGGCCCCATTCACTTCTCACTATGTGGGGTCGATGCATGACATTTTTGGTGGTTGAATTGGAAGTTCCATGACATTTCAAGAGAGTTCCAACAAAGATTCTAGAGATGGAAACAACAACATTTGACAATGATATGCCCATTATGAACATTGTTGCAAACATGGATGATCTCAAAGATTATGTGGTCGGAACATCATATATCCTTGAGTATTGAAACCCCCCCATACCATCAAGGCATGTTTCTAGTCTAACCATGTCAAATTTTGATGCATATAAGCACATATTGAAGAAATTTCAACGTTGTCCCCATTCACTAGTTATCACTATGTGGGTTCAATGCATGACATTTGTGGTGGTTGAATTGGAAGTTCCATGACATTTCAAGAGAGTTCCAACAAATATTCTACAGATGGAAACAATGACATTTGACAACGATACGCCCATTATGAACATTTTTGCAAACATAGATGATCTCAAATATTATGTGGTCAGGACATCATACATCCTTGAGTCTTGAAACCCTCCCATACCATCAAGGCATGTGTCTAGTCTGACCATGTCAAATTTCGATGCATACATGCACATATTGAATAAATTTCGATGTTGGCCCCATTCACCAGTTCTTACTATGCAGGGTCAGTTCATGACATTTGTGGTGGTTGAATTGGAAGTTCCATGACATTTCAAGAGAGTTCCAACAAAGATTCTACGGATGGAAACAATGACATTTGAAAAATATGAGATGCCCCATTATGAATGTTGTTGCAAACATGGACGATCTCAACGATTATGTGGTCGAGACATCAGACATATTCCTTGAGTCCTAAAACTCTCCCATACCATCAAGGCATGTGTCTATTCTAATCATGTTGAATTTTGACGCATACATGCACATATTGAAGTAATTTCAACATTGGCCCCATTCACTGCTCACTATGCAGGGTCGGTGGAAGAAATTTCACTATGCTCATTCACCTTCAAGGCGGGCCCCATTCACTATGCTCACTATGAGACATCCATTATATTGAACGTTGATGCAAACATGGATGATCTCAAATATTATGTGGGGACATCAAACATCCTTAAGTATCGAAACCCTC
>JZKD02S0310487.1:949725-962194 GCA_000966675.3 Picea glauca | reverse complement strand
GCCCTTCAGGACACACTAGGTGCTCCAAGGGTGCCACTCGCCTCATTTGTTCCCTTGCGCGATGTGTCCTTCAGGACGCACTACGTGCTTCAAGGGTTCCACTCACCTCTTTCCATTTTTCTTGCACGACGTGCTCTTCAAGATGCACCACGTGCTCCAAGGGTGTCACTTGCCTCTTCACTGACTTGGTAGACATCAAAAACCCCTAGAGCCAATACTCCACCAGGTGAACTAAGGGCCTCCTAGGAATAAGCCCCCTGCCTTATTGCGCGCCCCTTAGAATCATTGTGAGCAATTGTCGCAGTCTTCCCTCACGACATCGTGGGTCCTCTTGAACTAGGTAAACGTTAACCTATAGTTCGAGCCACGATGGGAGTGCTAGTAAGCTGTGGCAGGACTGTTGTCCATAACTCTCCCTCAACATCTATGGTATTCATGCATGACCCCTTTACTCCACATGTGAGCTTGTTCGGCAAGCTATCATTAGCCTGCATCATCGAAAAATCATGTCAGAACATATCCATATCATATCATCTTATCAGATGCACTAATATCACAGTAAAACAATCAAACCCATATGGTACACTCCCTAACTTGATCCAGAGTCCAAGGGGTTCCATCGATGCCTCTACATCCTCGAGGTCCAAAATCCTACACACTCAGTAAAACCAAGTCAATAGCACCTGTCTATGTCGAGGTGGTAAAACAACATGTCATCATCCCATAACACCTCATAATCAAAATCAAATTTTTTAATAGCATAATAATCCGAATCACTTGCAAGCAAGTGTCCTCAAAGAATAAGTTCGCTCAGTGCGCCAGAGCGGGTTGTTACATACAACCCCTCCTGGTCCAAACTTTGTCCCAAATTTTCATAGTATATATGCTGAAATAAAGTGTATCACAGTATCATATGTCTATCTATCAAACAAAAATGGAAACTGCTGGCACATATTATATGCGTCCTCCCAGGTCACCGAGTGCGGACTATAATTGTCCCAATGGAACTTGACCTGCTCTATCATACGATGCCATAGCTATTGAGTGCAATGATTCAAGATGTGGATCGGATCAGCTATGAGTGCCCCCACGTCTGATACCTGCAATGAACTCATGTCAATAACATGCGTAGGATCACTAATATAATGTCTCAAAACAGATACATGAAAAACATCGTGCATACGCCTCAAAGAATCAGACAAGGCTAGTCGATAGGCCACAGGCCCTTTTCTCTCCACAATCTCGAAAGGTCCCGTGAACCTAGGAGAGAGTTTATCTCCCTTCCAAAACTTGATCGAAATTTTATGCGGTTTAACCCGCAAGAAGACTCGATCGCCAACCTCATAACTACGGTCGACGCGGTGCACATCGACATAAATCTTTTGTCGATCCTGCACTTCTTTAATCCTTTGTCTTATTGTTTTCATTTTCTCTTCCATTTATTGGATTGCTTCTGGTCCTACCAGGACCCTATCCTCAAGCCGATCCCAACTCAAAGGCGTCCGACATGGTTTCCCGTAAAGAAACTCGAAAGGTGCCATCTTAATGGTTCTATGGTAACTGTTGTTGTAAGCGAACTCCACTAGTGGCAAGAATTCTTCCCAACACTTTTGTTGGTCCATTGCATACATGAGAAACATGTCCTCCAAGTTCTGGTTCATTCATTCGGTCTACCCGTTAGTCTCTGGGTGATACGTAGTACTAAAGTTAAGTTGGTTTCCCAAGGCCTCTTGGAAAATCATCCAAAATCGATCAGTAAACATCGATCCTTGATCAGATATAATCCTTCGAGGCACGCAATGCAACCTCACAATCTCACTAATGAAGACTCTATCTATGTCAGGTGCCTGATACATCGTATGCACATGAATAAAGTGAGCACTTTTCATCAGAGTGTCTACTACTATGAAAATCAAGTCATGTCTCCTTGCTGTCAGTGGAAATCTAAAAACAAAATCCATTGAAATAACCTCCCATTTTGATTCTGGAATAGTGTGTGGTTGTAGTAATCCTATTGGGTGTCTATGTTCAACCTTTACTTGCTGGCATTCTAGACATCTGTCCACATAGTTGACTATGTCTTCTTTCATTCCCTTCCATAGAATAAGGGTTTAAGGTCTTCCCTCATCTTCGTGACTCCCGAGTGAGCAATGTAAACTGCTCTATGAGCCTCACTTAGGATCAACATCCTCAAGTCGTCATTTAGCGGTACGTAGATCCGATTTTTAAACCTCAATAAACCATCGCTATCAAATGAAAATCCTTCAAATCATGGTACCATCATTGTGTTTTGTCCGATAAAACCCTTGACCTCTTTGTACTAGTCATCGTCACGTTGTAACGTTATAATTTTTTCACGTAGATTCGTTTGAAGAGGCAACACCAAAAAGATGCATGGTCTTAGATTCAATGTGTTTGCCACTTGGTTCACTGTTCCTTTTATCTAAGTAATCTTGACGTCGTACTCGCTAAGCAATTCCGACCAATGCCATTGTCGTGCATTCAGGTCTCTTTGCATAAAGATGTGTTGTAGTCCACAGTGGTTAGTCTTTAGTTCAAATTTTCATCCAAAAAGGTAGTGTCTCCAAACCTTCAAGGCATATACGATGGCTAACAACTCCAAATCATGTGTCATGTAGTTCTCCTCATGCCTTCTCAGTTTCCTCGAAATGTAAGCGATTACTCATCCATCTTGCATAAAGACTCCGCCTAAGCCTTCCTTGGATGCATCAATGCATACCAATAAGTCCGCTTCCATGTCCGGGACCTTTAGTATCGATGTTGTTGTCAACAACTCCTTGAGCCTCTGAAATGTTTCCGCGCATTTATCGGTCCAAACAAACTTCTGGTTTTTTCTTTTGCAATTTCATGATTGGATTTTCTATCTTCGAAAACCCCTCGACGAACCGTTGATAGTATCCTGCTAAGCCCATGAAGCTACGCACTTCTGGGACATTCGTCGACGCAGGCCATTCCATAATGGCCTCAACCTTTGTTGGATCCACAATGATACCTTCACCGGAGATGACATGCCCTAAGTAGTGGATCTTCAATTGATAAAATGAGCATTTGGATAACTTCCCATACAATTTGTGCTCTCAGAGACACTGTAGTACCAAGTGCAAGTGCTCATCATGCTCCTCCTTCATCTGAGAGTAAATAAAATATCGTTAATGAATACTTGGACGAACTTGTCCAAGTATTCGCGGAACACCCCATTCATTAAACTCATAAATATCCCTCGGGCGTTTGTCAATCCAAACGGTAAAACAATAAACTCGTAATGTACAAACCTCATCTTAAAGGTGGTCTTAGGAACGTCATATTCCTTAATCCATAACTGGTGATACCCTGATCACAAATCGATCTTTGAGAACACCGTCGCGCCCTTCATTTGATCGAACAGATCATCAATCCTTGACAATGGATATTGATTCTTGATCGTGGCCTTGTTCAATTAACGATAGTCAATGCAGAGCCTCCACAACCCATCCTTCTTTCATATGAAAATAATAGGTGCACCCCATGGTGACACACTAGGATGTATCAGTCCCAGGTCCAACAAATCTTTCAATTGCATTCTCAACTCCTATAATTCCGGGGTTGACATCTGATAAGGCGTTCTAGCTATCGATTATGTTCCCAGTTTTAGGTCTATAGTAAACTCTATTTCTCTCTCTAGCGACATCCCAGGTAACTCCTCCAGAAATACATCCACAAACTCTCTCACCACCGGAAGGTGTTCTAAACCTTCCGCTAATCCCTTCTCGTTTAACACAAGGATCACATAAAGCTTGCACCCGTTGCGCATTCTCTTCTGTAGCTGTAAGGTAGAGATGAACCTCAGGGAAACTCCCTGGTTCCATCCTACAATCACATGTCTCTATCCCTCGTCATCAACCAAGCTCAATTGTTTCGTCTTAAAGTTGAGCATCGCCTCATGCGATTCCAATTAGTCCATACCAATTACAACATCATAAGATCCTAAGATCATGACGTACAGGTTGGCCCTTGTGAGAAATTCTCCCAGGTTAAGGATACAACCCTTAACCTTTCCTCCAACCTTTCGTTTGGCTCCCGAGGCCATCTCTACGAAGCTAAACTCTTGATACCACCGGGATCTATCAAAATAATAAGGGTTTGGTTAGCGACGATACCTGTCATCTAGAGCACAGTCGACTGATGCTTTGTCTGGCGGTTATTCACCGCTGCATGAATCCGATAGGCCTTGGCCATATCTCTCGTGGTAGTGGGTCTGACTAATCTGGATGCTCTAGTCCTCTCCATCGGGCAGTCGCACTAGTAGTGTGGCTCCCTACAGGTCCAACACCTCTTCTTTAGCCCAATAGTCCTAGTACCTGTTGACGAGTGAAAATGACCATCCGTCATTTGGAAGAACGAGTTTGGTCCGCGATTGTCTAAATAACCCAAGCCATTTGGTATGACTTTCTCTGACGGGTTTAATGGCTCCATTTGCGAATCTAAAAGTCCTAAAAGAAATAAAAAGAAAAAAGAGATAACTATTTACATAACCACTTAACATACATATGTATCTATATAACTATTTTAAATAATATTTACACAATGGATTTGTTTGTTTTATTTATTTGCATGATATACAAGTTGTGAGTTTTAATATAAGCTCACAAAAATCTATGTGAAGATGATTGCTTTAACAAAAGTAGATAAAGAAAGCACATAAACTATTTTTTATTTTTTCTTTGTTTATATAAGTTTAAACATAAAAATATACTATGAAACAAGAATATGTGGTCAGTCAAAGCCAGACCATATATTAGAGTTTCAAAGACAAACAAATGACAAAAAGAAAAGAACTAACCTATTAATGCATCCAACGTCTATGTAATAGAGAATATCCAGCCACCTTGTCCGAGAGGTAAGCCTGCAACAAACCTCAAGATCGTTCTGAATACATGCGAAACGATATGCTGGAAACTGAGTTTCAATAACAAAACGTATAATACAGATAGTCACAATGATATTATGATTTACAAGCAATTACAGTGAGATAAATCTTATTGTAAGAACTTTGCATTTAAATGTTCAACAGAAAATTAAAGATAAATCTCATAATTTGAGTTGAATAAATGATCACCCTATAGAATATCTAAAACATCACATATGGACAACATTTATAAATGAATTATCCCAACTCATAATAAAGCATGAAGACAAAAGCTATCAACACCTATTATCGTGTCAAGATAAACATAACTTAAACTAAGACATTATACACAAGAAGCTAAAGCTATAATATGCATGTTTTTTCCATTCAAGTCTATGCATTCTTTATCCATACTTTAGCCCCAGGCCAACATGATTTGATTAGAAAAAATACGAGTTTATAAAGGGTTAAGAAAATCTAACTGTCTTATCTTATAAGATAAGATTAAATCTCTACAATCATCTACTGATTACAAAAATAGGGGGAATATAACCAGGCCAAATCACACTAAATCTCTAAAAATGAAAAAGAGTTTGTACCTGTTTATACAAAAATGATCCATGGATATGGCTAATAATCTCAAAAAAGCTCCAGATCATTTAGTCACCATAAACTCCCAAATATCTTGAAAGAAAAAAGATGAAATAAAGAAATTCAGATATACATTTAACCAATATTTTCCAAATTTCGAATAAGAATAGACTGGCTACATAATTTGTTGATTCTGTAGCTAGTCTTATTTTAGCAATAAAATCTAATTTATTCTATGAACAAGAATGTAACACTATTTTAAGACAAAAACAAATCTTTACCTTTAACTGGAAAATCAAATCAATTCACATGATCTCAGAATTGATCATTGCTGTGACACTTTCGACATTTTTTAGTATGATATTCCCTGTTGTTTTTGGATTTTTTTCTTGTCTCTGAGAAATGGACTTGAGCCTACGATTTTCATATTTTAGGGGGTCGACCAGATCACTAAGGTTTTTTATCTATGATTGTAAAATGAGTATGTCCATGTAATACTTCTCAATCCATAACAGATAAGTTTCACATTGTAAACCTGTGACGACCATTTGAGAATACCCACGGTTGTGTGCCAGACTGTCTTCATTGTTGCCTTTAGATTTGTTATCAAACTTAATACCTAGAAACCCATGACTATGCTTCAATCAAGGTGGGAGGTTATCCACAAAATTGTAAGCCTGGTGGGGTTCTGCTTGGAAAGAAGGAGGATATTCTTTAGCCGAGAATCTATCAATCTCTGAGTCTGAGCTTTCATGGATCTCGATCATTTTGATCGAGCTCACATGAGGGTTTGATTTATTTCGCAATTTCCTTGAGATCAACCTACTTTAACTTTTGTTTTTAAAACCTAAATCGATATCACCTTTAGATGGCTTTCCCATAGGTCTGTTTGCTTTCTTAGCAGAGGCGTTAGGATGGCTTTGCTCAACGTCTTTTGGGTCAGATATAGGCTTACTTAGGGTGGCTATAAGACATGCCTATGTAGATGAAGGGACTACGGCTTCCTCTATCACGGGTTTGTCAACCTCTACACCATCAGAGTTAACGAAGACATTTCGAGCCAGGAAGGCATTCCAGTCATCATGTTGTAACTTCAATTGGTGTACTAACAGTATCTTTATTAAGTTGTTGTGAAACAAGCTTGAATCCAATTGTTGTCTTTTATACCTCTTTGCCATTTTATACAAGCTTCTCCACGGGTAATATGGCATGTTGAATTGAAACCCAATGAAATCCATAAGCAAACGTATATCATATAGAAAAACAAAACCAAAACAGCCTTCACATGTCATGAATTGTTTCAAGACTGCTAGCAAGCCATGCCATCGGGTTTTCAACATGGACACAGGCATACCTCTATCGCAACAATTGATTTTTGATATGTGAAGAAAAGACTCCATGGAACCTCCTCAACTTTAGTATTTTTGAACAACTTATGCCCAGTCAAAGAAAGACCTATTGCTTGAACTAAAAGCTCCTCTGTTACTTCGACCTGAACGTCTCCCACCTTGGATTGGCATTCGTCAAATGAAAGGGAAAATTCCTGAGTGGTACACAAGTTGAATCCCTAGAATTTCTCAATAAAAACAAGCCAGCCTTGACCCACTAGATATCCCCTTGCATCATCACACGCGAGCAAGGTCTGAGACCCATTGGGTTCAAGAACAAGTAGGGCCATGGGGATTCGACAAGCAGTCAATAAGACACAGTGAGTATGGAGAGTTTTGAAGGAGAATACCAGAGCGACATTTCAGACCCAAAACTCATCAATAACCTAGGGCGTATGAACAAAAGTTCCTCAATACGAAATGATAGGCATTTTTTGAAATGAATGTGAGTAGTACATACAAAACTCGAGACTAAGCTCGAAGTGATTGGCTTACTGACGTCAAACTGACACCTCTCACATGGTACAGGCCACGACCAGGTGCATTAAAACTTCATCATTGCACAACAAGGTAGGTTTGGTTTCTAAAGTTTAGGATAGGCAAATTTTTTATAAACCAAAATGTATTAACAAGGAAACGCATGACCAAGAGCCGCAAAAATATATCAAGGTTTAAACTAAAAGGACCCTTTTTGATTCAAATAACAATCCATAAGCATGCTTCACATTTGAGGAGTCAATAAAGAAGATGAGCTTGATAGAAGGAAACAAAGTCTTTATTAACAAAAATTATGGATCCATCTACCTTTCATAAACTTTTAAATGAAGCAGTAATAGAGTCATAATTTTTAATCCTTTTTTTCCATGCTTTCAGTCATGAATGAATCATGAAAACAAAAACACTAGGAATAACCAAAAACTCACATTTGTAGTTTCAAAAAGTGGTCATGAAGAACAAAAAAGTATGACCCCAGGTAGGTAGCTATGTAGATTATTATTTGATGCTTTAAAAAGTCAAAAATATGTTGGGTTTCCAACAATACTCAAAGTAGAAGGTGATAGCCCTCCGGCCTGGAATGTTGGTATGTTCTGTTGAACATGCCTAAACTGTTGCTATTGCAGTCAACGATGTTGCTGATGTTGTGGTCCCCAATAAGGTGTACGCTGCTGAGGCATCAATCGTCGAGGTGTGGTGAAATCAGATCCCCTCTAGAAGCCACGATATCCTGGCGTATGTCTGGTTGGTGTCTGATGCTGTTGTTCTCCAAAAGACACCTACCCTGCTGATCTCGCTGGAGTCCTAGTATGAAACCCACTGATAAGATCCTCCTCTACTATGAGGGCCTTCTGGACGACATCATGCAAGGTTTGAGGCATCAAAATCCTAACCTTTGCACGTATGTTTCCACTGAGGCCGAACACGAACCTATTGACCTTAAGTTTCTCAATGTTAGGGTGCGGAGCATACCAGATAAGATCCATAAAATGGGCCTCGTACTTGGGCATCGTATGACTACCCTGTCGTAAGGCGTTGAACTCATTGAGCTGACGCTCAATGAAATCCTCTGAAAGGTACCTCTCTCGGAACCGTTCCTCGAACAGTTCCCATGACACATATTCGACGACCATGTTTAGCTGCATTAGGAGCATCTTCCACCATAGAAGAGAACTTCCTTTTAGTTGGAAGACCACCATGCGGACCTTCATGTTGGAGGTATAATCACGAAGTGCAAAGCACATCACCATATTCTCCAACCATGACTCGGCGGTTGCACCGTTCGGGGCACCAAAGAACTCGAGAAATTTGACCTTCTCGAGTTCATGGTGAATGATACTAGTAAAGACCGAAGCGCATGGAGGAACCTCAGGGGGTGTCGACGCCCTGGCCTCATCTCTATCCAAACGGCTGATCAGTACCTCAAACATTCACTGAAAATATCTCATCATTCTGAAAACATCACCAACTGCTATCTTCTCCTACTCGACAACCTGTTCATCTCCCTGGGGGTTAGACCCCTCAGGTGTGGATGCCATTGGAGGCATCACGCCTCCTCCCCTAGCACCCCGTCGTCTACCTCCGCGACGTCCTCTAACCATGATTACCTACACAAATACAAGTCAACTCAATTAGAAACATTATAATCAAATCATATCAACGAAATCTGTAGCGATCCCAAGTCGTGGGTTGAACCCGCTCTGACACCATATGTAACGAACCTCCCATTTCGTTATGACAACAAGCCTCACATAACAAGTGCAATTTTTATTTTTTTTGTGTGTGTATGTAAGAAGGTAATAATGACATTATAGTCAACATCGAAACATGACGATGAACACAATGCATGCAAGTCACGCCACAACAAACACAACAACCTAACATAAAAGCACATCAAGCACCTGGAAGTAATGTACGAAATTCAACCGCGAAGAATAAGAACGACTACCTGCCCGTCCTACCCTGCAATGGTTAGGACCTCCATGACACGTAAGCAATGCTCAAGCCTAGGTTCCCATCAATTTTGACCATTCAAGGTCTCAAGGATGGCGTTTGTTCTGAGGAACATAGAGGTCTCTACATCCCGCCTGACACAAGCAGACCAAGCCTACTAAGCTAGGGACAATGATCCTAACAACCCCACGCACCCAAAATTAATTACACAAGTAACTAGAACCCTTACAGTGAGCAACCAAGCACATTAAATGTTTACAAAACCAAGTACAAACATTAATTGAAATGAACAACAACACCCTCAATAGGAAGTGGAAGATAAAAACGACTTCGTCAACAACCCAACCATTAATCAAGGCTAAAAGGTCAATATCTATGATTTAAATTGGCGTTAATTATTGATCAATTAACTAGTCTAAATTCCATTAGTCAACGAGTTACCAACCAAACTTAAGATGAATTACGACTCAATTTAGCGTGTCTGAGTTACCAATTAGGCGATATCTATAAATCCAGCTAACATCAATTACATATCTAAATTAGCAACTTTAAAGTTTGCAATCTAGTCTTTACTCACCATACGAATTTTAATATTTATTACAACCTAAATGGACAATTCTATATTAATCTGAATCCATGTCCAACTACACATAAACTTGAATAACAACATTAACATTCTTAAAGTGGAATGCTACCACTAGCACTTATAAGAAATTAAATCTCAACATGTAGTCTAGTTATATTGATCGAACTAACAATGCTAGTGGTCTACTATCATAGAGAAGGGAACTGCTAACCATTAACAATGTTGTAGCAATTTAACAAGGTGATTATCATAGCAATTACATGACAATTAATATAACATTAACAAGATAGTTTACATGATTGTTTTCATAATAAGTAATATAAAAATAACAAGGCATTTAACATTCTAGTTAACATACAATTAACATAACATTAACAAGGCAATTTGTATCACTGTTAACATAACCATTCATAGCGCAATAACCAGACGATTTATATAACTATTAACTATTTAACTTGTTGTGGCATTTAATCAATAGAAGGAATATGCTGACCAATAACATTGTTGTAGCAATTGTTCTAGCAATTAATAAGGAAAAAATATAGCATTTCATATTGCAATTAACATGGCCTTTAACAGAAAAAGGAGGCTGCTAACCATTAACATTGTTGCAGCAATTATTCTAGTAATTAATAAGGCAACAAAATAGCATTTATTATTGCAGTTAACATGATAATCAACATGGCCAGTAACATTGATGTGGTAATTAAAGCTTGGCAGAGAGAATGTTGGGTATGCGTTCAATGTGAAGGAGGATAAAAGGGACAAACAAAAATGCAGAAGGACCAACTTATGGTCAGTCAACAACAACTCAAGAAATGATTAAGGCAAGTCGTGGTCAATTAAGACGACAACATAGTCAATTTCTAATTATAAAAAACGTGGTCACTCCAACAAGTAAAGTTGTGATTTAAATGGATAAAATCGTGGGAGATTTCTACAGCAACACAATCAACTTCTGATTATAAAAAACGTGGTCATTCCATCAATTAAAGTTGTGATTCAAATTGATAAAATCGTGGATGATTTCTACAGCAACACAGTCAACTTCTAATTATCAAAAACGTGGTCATTTCGACAAGTAAGGTTGTAATTTAAATGGATAAAATCGTGGGTAATTTCAGCATGCAACACAGTCTGTTTTTAATTTCCAAATCGTGGTCTTTCACATTAGGAAATTTGATGAATTGAAAAGAAAAAATGTGGGCATTAATAGGAATCAAATGGTAGCAAAATTTTAAAGAAAAACTTAGTCTTCATCAAGGGCAAAATCGCCCCAAAGTTAAAATGAAATGCATACAAGAATAATTCCTCTTTTCCATCGCAAAAATACAAAATAAAAATGCAGACTAGAAATCATTTCATTTTTCATTGCCAGAATAACCAATGTAAAATGAAAAGATGAATTTATTTCATTTATCATTGCCAGAATACCCAATGTAAAATGCAGAGATGAATTCATTTTGTTTCTCATTGCCAGAATACCCAAAATAAAAATGCAGACCAGAAATCATTTCATTTTTCATTGCCATAATACCTAATGTAAAATGCAGAGATGAATTCATTTCATTTTTCATTTCTAGAATACCCAATGTAAAATGCAGAGATAAATTCACTTTGTTTCTCATTGCCAGAATACCCAAAATAAAAATGTAGACCAGAAATCATTTTGTTTTTCATGGATAGAATACCCAATGTAAAATGCATAGATGAATTCATTTCGTTTTTCATTTTCAGAATACCCCAATACAACGCATAAAACGGTAAGAGAATGCAAGGATCCAATGGGAAGGGTCATGGAATGATTGCAGGGGTTCTATCAGTCAAGGCATAGAGAAAACCAACCAGGACACAAGATAATCCACACGCAGAGGTCGTTGCTAGATGGTGGAATCAACAATCATCCAGGGACAAACATCGAGGTTAGACAACTAACATGTTCGTCCTTCACTCATCATCCTCACACAGAAAAGAAGGGCGTTGAGATCCATAGGTATTTTAATGCTAAGGCGACGACCGTAGATCAGGATCCTGGATGACTGCTCAGGTGAGGACTGGTGAGCTAGGGACGAAAGCTAAATAACCACAAAGGTCATAATCAACATAGCAAGGTGGTCAAGACTTGCAGGGAAATGAAGCCATGGGAGAGATCTATCATCGAGCTAGGCTAAGAAAATTTCAGAAAATCATCTAGACAATCAGTTCACTCACCCAAGTAAAAATGCAGATTCAAGCATAAGCTCTAAAACAATTTACCATACAAAACGAAGAAAGTGTATCGTTTCCTGTTTGGAGTGGATTTCCCACGTGCTCCTTGCAAATCCTGCATGCCGACCGATGAGACTACACCGGTCCCTCCCAGCCAATGCTATGGGTACTCTTCTTCCCCCTTAGCCCCCCGAGCCGCAAAGGGGCCACACACTTACTATCTAGAGATTTCGACTAGCTCCCAGCTCGCCTCGCAAGGCCGAGCTACCACTCCTCACCGAGATGGGTATCCCAACTCTCATAAGTTAAGTCAATCAAGTAGATATTTCTGCAACGTAATGT
>JZKD02S0310487.1:917266-932096 GCA_000966675.3 Picea glauca | reverse complement strand
TATAATTTGTTTCTAAAGAAACAAAAAACCTATGTATTTTAAAACTATGAAATATATAAAATTAAAAATGAATAAAAAAAAATATTTGTTTTCTTTAAAAGTATATATATTTTGAATCTACATACATAGATTTATAAGTGTGCGCACTTTCATGGATGATGATTATGTAGATATAAAACCAAAGTAGTTAACTTATTAAACACATAGAAGAAAAAAGACAATCCTCCCTACTTTTTTTAATTCATAGGAACATGCATCCATTTTAAAAGCAATGTGTGAATTTTAAAATCCAATGCAAGTTATTTTGATAGAAACTAATAACTATGTAAGGATCCCTCACCTTGACATGTTTCAAAAGAAAATATTTAGAAATAAATCCTTCTTTTAAGGGCACAAGACCTAATTTCCTCCCCTAAACCCAACCCCTTTTTCACAAAACAACCTAATGGTGATTGGGATTTAACTAAAAGGTGAAAGAACCCATAGAGAGGGCATTTTTCATGGTTGGAGGCCTTTCTTAGGGTACTTGAGGCTTAGAAAAGCATCATTTTCATATGTAAGGACCTTGTTTTCATTCTCTACCATGGCCTAGGGCCATAGACCCGTCAATAATGACCAAAATAAAATTTTGAAAGCCATATCACTTAAAGGCCAAAGATATAATAGAAATGTCATATGTGGTGTTTCAATGCAACTTTCATGATGCTTAAGCTCCAGAAATTTTATTAAATTCCTAAAACCCTTAGTATCCTTCCCTGATCATTATTAAGACCCAAAAACACATCAACCTGACTAAAAACATCATAATGTCCCCTAGTAAACCACTCATAGTTAAAATATCCCCAAAAGAGGGCATGTTTTGTTGGTTGTAGGTGTTTTTCACAGTGATTGAGCCCAAGAAGATCCATTTAGGGAACAACACCCTTGTTGTCTTCCCCTAACCTTTGTTATACCTTGATACCCATTCTTGGTTCACAACTAATCTAGTCATGGTGTCCACATCCAACATGGAGAAAATTTATACCATACAAAGGTCCTATGTGGTGGTTTAATGACTCCTCCATGGGTACTTGAGCATGAGAAGCAGGGTTTAAGGCCAAAGTTTCTTGTTTCCTATTACCCTCTCAAGGGTGACAACCCTTGGATACCCTTGCAAGGTTGTTATGCTAATCTTTGTCATATTTAGACATATTTATTCTTCATCTCCAATAGATACATGATCGTGCTAGATCTATTGTGGTGTAGCTCACTTTTATCTTGTTGTACTTATGCTTATACTAATAGGGGGTGAATATGTATAATGTACTTTTTACTTTAAATAAACATTCATCAATCATTCATTAATTTTGAAGTAGTAAATGCATGTAAACTCAAATCATAGTACACAAAGTTTAATTTGGAAACCCTTGTGGGAGAAAACCATAAAACGTATCTTTATAAATGTTTGTAGGAACCAGACTGTTATTAAAAATATTGTAGGAAAAAACATAATAGATACAATGATATCTTTAGCTAAGCACTAGCTCAATGAAATATTGTGTAGGAACCAACCTACTAAAGACATCGATATCTTCAGCTAAGCATCAAATCAACAAGATATTGCATACATGCCAACCTACTGAAGACACCAATATCCTTGGTTGACCACCAACTCAATAATACATGTATAGGTACTAATCTAAGGTATTCATATTCATAATACTTTTGGCTTCACCTTCATTGTTCATACTCCAAACATAGTTTAAAACCCTAGTTAGATTTATCCTTCATTCCCTAGTGAACCTCATAGCATCATTCCTTGAATATAATTTTAGACTGCAACATCACAACCTCAAAACAACACACTTTGCAATATCATAGACCTTAGTATTTCATAGTGCACCCCTAAAAATCCTCTGGTGCATCTTTAGACCCCAATACTACTCCCCAACTCCTCTTGCACGGATTATATCTTTTTAGTGCACTTATTCTTGCTCGTATTTCTTGGATTCTCTTCAAATGCGCACATCTATCATGTATTTATAGTGTTTCTACATTCACTTAAGGACATGACTTGTAAAACTGGTTGGGTTGACCTATAATTTATGGCTGGGTAGACCTGACAAAATATTTAATGTCTCCTCATTCCCATGGAGTTAGAGGGAGTTCCATATACCATTGGAAAGGTATGAGAATAAAATTTTAACCATATACCCTATGCTTTCATTTGAGATAGGTATTCAGAGTTAAAATGACTTCAAATATAGGTTATCCAAATTGATCACCTTAAAAACAATATTTCCAACAATCTCCATCTTGCAATATTTATCTTGGACATATGTAGCATCCCCCTGTCTTTGACATCGATGAAAACAATATTTCCAACAATCTCCCCCCTTGTCATTGATGGAAACCCTTAGTCAATTCTGTAATACTCTTCGTGTCTGCAACTCTCATTGTGTTTTTTATTTTTCTTGTGTCTACAACTTCTCCCTCTTTGACATCAATGGAAAAGGGTTTCTCCCCCTAATCTTATGGTTCCATTTATTTACGAGAGGAGAGGGATAACACTCACAACTTTTGTCTGATATATTCAAATGTGTCTTTAGAAAGGGGTTTGGTAAAAATATCAACAACCTATTCTTTGGTGGCAATGTTTTCCATATTGACACTTTTCTTGGCTACATGTTCTCTTAGGAAGTGGTACTTTATGGGAACATGATTTGTCTTTAAGTGCATAACAAGATTATTTGAATTGTTCATTGCATTTGTGTTGTCACAAATGATTGGGATTGATTGATCATATTCTACTTTGATATCCTACAATGTTTTCTTCATCTAGAGAAATTGTGTGCAACATGTTGTTGTTGCAATATATTTGAATTCTACTATGGATAGAGAGATTGAAGTTTGCTTCTTGCTCAACCATGATACTATATAGTTTTCTAGAAAGAAGGATCCTCCAATGGTACTTTTCTTGTCATCAATACTTCCTGCCCAATTTGAATATGTATATTGATCCGGATTTATGAGAAGAACAAAATGACTACAGATTATTAACAGGTTCTTAACAAAAAATAACAGAGATACAGTAAAACTGGTTTTATATTCAATAATGAAATAAGATGAAACTATAAAATGCAGCGGAAACAAGTTTGCTATAATGGTGGTGGCATATCTCTGAGAAGAGATGTGACGACTACACTCATTCACAAGAAGATCATTACAATGAGGCTTTGAAGGACTTTTTACAATATAAAGGAATGCCAAAAACCCTAGACATCCAAAAACCTAACCCTAGGATATGAAGTGCCAAAAGTCACGTGGGCCCCGTTTAGGTAAGTTAGTACATCAACTTCCCAGGGTCATAACTTTTGCATACGATATCTGTTTTAGGCGTATGATAGTCCCTTGGAAAGGTATCGTCGAGGAGATTCATTTTGGGGGAAGTATTTAAGAAAATTCCATATTGCAACCCATTTTCCCAAAAAACATCGTTTAGGGCCTCAAAATTGCTCAAGAAGTGAAAAACTACTAAAAATAGTAAATTACCAAAATTGTCAGAAAACTATTTTGAGCCAGTTGAAAAAGGTGGGTGGCCACCGATATCCACCTGGATCATACATGTTGCTAGAGTGAATTCCTTACTTCTTGAATACCACAAACCAAAGTCAAATGTGCCCTTCATATATATGCATATTCTTTTTACTTCTTGCACATGTGTCTCTTGAAGATTCATCATCTTTTCTCAACTTACATCCTGCGATCATGGGTGCATTGATAGGTGCACAATATTACATTCTAAATTTATTCAACATTTCCTTGATATATTTGGTTTGCGAAATGAATATTCCTTTTCTAAATTAATAAATCTGCAACCCTAGAAAGAATGACAATTCTCTAAACATAGACATCTCAAATTCTCTTTTCATTTCTTATGCAAAATTTTGGCTGATTCTATCATCATTACTTCCAAATATGATATCATCCACATAAAACACATTGATTAACATATTTTCATTGTCGATTTTTATGTAAATATTGTTATATGTAGCTTATCTTTTGAAACCTTGTTGTTGTAGGTATTTGTCGAGTCTTGAATACCAAGATTTGTGATCTTTCTTAAGGCCATAGAGTGCATTCTTCAGTATGCATACACAATTATATTTGTTTATAACAATTGAAATCCTTCTTTTTGTTCAATATATACTTCTTTCTCTAAATTTCCATTTAGAAAGGCTGACTTGACATCCATTTGATAGACTTTGAATTTCTTGAAACATGCAAATGTAAAAAACATTATGATTGCTTCTAATATTGCAACTAGAGTAAAGGTTTCTTCAAATTCAATACCTTCAACTTAATCATACCCTTTATAGACCAATATTTTTTTATTTATTACTATTTCTCCATCTTCATCTGATTTGTTTACGAAGACCCATTTGGTTCCAATCACATTCTGTGTATTTTTCTTTGCGCACAAGTTCTCATGTCTCATTCTTCTCAATCTGATTTAGTTATTCTTTCATAGCATTAACCCAATGCTTATCTTCACTATCTTGTGCAAAGTTCTTGGGCTCTATTTTAGATAACAAAGAAAAGTTCAATCTTATTCTAGTATGAACTCCTATATCCATATCACCAAGAATATAATTTTTTGAATGATGCTTTTGAACAAATTTGAATGGTGTCTTTGGATATTGGCATTCTATTTCTTCTTGTTATTCATTTTCTTCTTCCTTTTCTCGTTCTCTGTAGATTGTCTCCTATGAATATTCATTTGTTTGTGACTTTTCCTTTTGAGGTATTGCTTCATCTACTCTTACATAAATACCATCTACAACCTTCCCCTAGATGGGGTGCCACCTGGAGATTGCATGTCACATGGGGCATTGGAAGAAAGGGTAGTTAAAGCCCCTCATTGCTAACACCCTCCTCAACTCACTTGAAATTCCTCGCATTTACTCTTCACATATCCTAGAGCATCAAGACAATCCAACATCTCTAATGATTCTTCAAGTTTAATTTATTGGTACTGGCACAATGGCTCCCTCCCACATCACTTTGGCATTCATGGCCTCCATATCCATCACCTCACTCATCATCACTCATGGATTTCCCCGTTGTTTCCCTTATCTCCATTTTTCATCCTTAGTATATCATTCTCCCTTGGCTGTTAATATTTGGATTTCCCGGGCCTTTGTATTTTACCTTCTATCCCTCCCAAGAATATCTGGCCTCTCCACTGTGAATTCTCTCCCCCACATGATTAGTTTCGTCATGCCTCGTGAGAGAGGCAATCCCAAGCGTGGGCCGACATACTACAGTCAAGTAGGCAGGCATCGATGCACTAGACCTACTACTCTCTATCCCTTTCCATGAAGTAGCCCAACCAATTCTCCCCATTCTGATCAAAACTGGGGCATGGATGCCCAAGAAGAGCTTCACTCACCTATTCCAATGCCCAATTATGGAGGGTGCATAATGGAGGAGGAGACTACTCATAACTTGTAGGATGATGGCGGTGAACAAATGACACAAGAAAGTATCAAAATATCCTTGAATTCCCGGGAGCTAGTCATGACAGGTTGTATGGTAGAGGAGGAACTTCCTCCTCTGCTGTCGGATTGCTGTAAGAAATCCGTCGACCCCAACGCGACAGAACCCGAGATCAAATGGGGAGAAGTATGGAATGAGGAGAAAAGGTATGACCCACCCAACATGGATTTACATGAAGAAGTGCCAATGAAACTAGCTCTAGACAATCATGATTCACCCAGATCATGTAGACTCATGAAGGAACACTTGTCCCTAATTTTCGAGATGAGGAGGGACCTGGCCGAGAATATGCACAACCAAAGCACTCTCAACAATCACATGGATATTTTGTTTGATTCTTTATCAGATGAGCCTACAAAGATCTGCTGCCTGACATGCTGCCAACCTTATGCCTTCATAGTCCGCCAAGACGAGAGCCTGGGTTCGCCTCATGTATATATTTTTTACTGTTAATTTTCTGGTCTTAGTTGTTATGTGTTTTTTTTTTTCTGCCATGAAACTCTGGTGCACTAGTTGGTCAATGAGCAAAGATGACTGCATGTTCTGGTTTCCATCCATATGGAAGAACATGTAGAAAGATATTACAGTTTTAGACATGTGTCACTTTCTAGTATATTCACAATGCCAACCACCTGTTGTTACACATCAAAATTACTGACTTCAATAGTTTCGCAAGTGTCGTCATTACAAGTGTGGTAAGTGTCACATATTTTCTGCAAGTGTCTCATCTTGATCACAAGTGTCACAAACATCATATTTCCATCTTGCCTATGTCGTGCCTCTAACGACATCATAAGGACACTTAAGACGCTTCAAATACTAGTTTTGAAGAAGAGAAATCAACTGACAGGGAGTACAAGCCTTTTGCCATTGAAAGAACCACTAAAAAATGGATTTTGGAGAGGAGTTCTCACCTACCCACTGTTAGGGAGTCCTAACACTCCATGAGCCTTTTTGTGGGATAATTTGAGTGCTATGTGCACCCTTTTGGGGGAGTGATACCTTTTCTGTGTGAGTTTTTGGTTTGTTAAGCTAAAACAGGGAAGAATCCCCTCAATTTCTGAAGGTAGTTGGGTTCGAATCTTGGGTCAAGGCATGATCTTAGGGAAGATCCTCAACTAAAGGAGAAGAATCCTAAACTTATCCCAAATATCTCTCAAGTGGTTGGGCCTCTCCAAGGTTATATAAGGAGACCTCATGGTGAAAGGTACATGAAAAATATTGGAGGTATGAAACCTATGATCTCATATGCAACATACAAAAAAAGTAGAGACTAGAGATTGATACCAAACTTATGATCCCGTAAGTGGTATTAATAGAGAAGATTGAAGATATGAATCTTATGATCTCATAAGTGAGATGTCATCAAAGCAATCAATGTAGATTACTTGAGCAAAGGGGTTGGACAAGGAGAACTGGAAGAAGCTGCTACACCTTCATCAAAGGATTGTAAGTACTTTTACGTGTTCTTATCAATATATCAATGCTTGGCCTGTTTCTTTAAAAATTATGTTTGTTCCACATGAGTTTATCTTCAGTAGATATATCTATATTTGATCTAACCTCAGTAGAATAGGAAGTCCATTGTATCTTTGTTTATTCTATAGGACCTATCAGGGAGCTCAAGATCGAAGCTCAGCCTAGACTTTGCAAGGACAAACGTCGTTAATAAGGTACATATCTTTCTTCTTCTCCTCCATATGTTAGCTTGATTAGACCTAAAAGGATGTCAGTGTCCATGTTAATCAATTTTCCGTCTTGGCCTTAGGAGTCTAGATACCAAGAGGGAATCTGCTTGTTCGCAGGAGGATTCACCTGTAACAGAAATTGACGACTCCACTGTGGAGGGGCTTTGATTTTTGTTTCCTTTCCCATATCTTATTTTAGCCCTTTTCCCACTCATTTGACCTTATCCATACTGTCTCTTGGATTCTTAGATCTGATTGATTGGCTCTTGATCTCATCATTTTCAATTTGATTGACTAAGTTTTCTTGTTTTTTTGGTTTTCTGAGCTTTTTTCTGAGTTTTGAGAGCAGAGCACTCCCCCTCTGTGGTTGTCAGAGTGCCAAATCTCTCTATTATCCTTACACAGAGAACTGGAATGCTCTGGTGCCCCTTAAACCAGAGCACTACCCCCTTTCTGTGAGAAATTCTTCAGATTTTTCATCTTCTGAAGTTGTTTCTTCATTTTGGCTTTAACTCAGGAGTCCTTGCATCCTCAACACATCCTTGTCATTGGCCTTCAACACCTTGTTTTTGAGAATTCATCCTCTTTTGTTTGGATTTTTTGACATTTGTCCTTACTTTGCAATAACTCTTTGTCCTTGACGATTTGGAGTCAATTTGTCATTTTCTTCTCGTTTATCTGAGTGAGCGAAAACTTTGTAAGGAGTTTCAAAGGTATTTTGTGCTTTTCTTTTTGATCTTTGAGTCATATTTTCCAAGATATTTTCCCTTCCTTTTGAGTTTTTGGTTTTTTGTTTCTTGTTTGATCACAACAAGGGTGTCTTTTTGTTTATGTGAAGTTTGCTTCCAGATTGCTTAAATCTCACAACTCTTAAAGTCTTATTAGTATAGGAAGCCTTACATCTACTGGTTATCAGTCACATATAAACATTTTAGCATTGTATTGGATTCCTTATTGAGGACTATTGCATGAGATCATTGCATCTTAATGTTTGAAAGTGAAAGGAAAATCCTTCTCCTTCCCTTAACTAGAAATTCATTGAAAGAATAGGTTGCTTATCATTTCTTATGCATGTTTTGGGAACTGAGTTACAATATCATCAGTTTTCACTCTCATACACCTCTGAGTAAACAACAACCACTAAAATCAGTGCTTAACTAAAATTTATCAGACTTTTTACATCTTTGTTAGCAAACCTACATTAGTTTAAGGTGTAGGGCTTTGGAATAGGTTGAAAGGATAACTTTCCAAAGCTATCAAACAAACTTAGCATCTTGTGATAAGGAGAGAAAATCCAATTGTCATATAGGATTTCTGGTATCCCCCTCTGACACAAGGGTTACGCATGAGGTCACGTTCAGGAGAGCTACATAGATTATCCCTCAGTGGTTTGACTGTTCATTATAGTCAAATCGCATAGTGGGGGTCACTTGAGGGTATACCCATGATTATGTGTGGGAGCCTCTCGAGTTGATTTCAAACTTGTTATCCTACCCATACGTTCCAACTAGACTGTTGATTGTACCCGCCCAGGTGTTGACTGTAAGTTGGTGACCTTAGTAGCCATAATTTTTAGGGTCTTACATGAGGTGACAGCAAAGGGAAGTCTCATTGTACCTGGAACATACATTGGTCAAACTCACTCGGGCTCCTTGGAGGGTAAATCCACAATTAATACTTGGAAGCTTGAACCAAGGCGTAATTCCATTAAGCATGTCGCCAACGTAACTAATCCACCTGCTCTATCCTTGCCCCTTCTTGTTTTGATCTCGTGATGTTGGATTTGATCACCAACTAGTGGTTTCATTGTGGGAAGTTTTGTTTGATTGTTTTCTTCTCATATTCATAGCATGTATTGTTTGTGTTTCTTAGTCGACCTTAGGTCGAGTCAGTGTTAATGAAATCAAATCCTGTGAGTACTAATTCAAGAACCCCTTATCCCGGGGAACCTTACACCTTTCCTTCTTTTGGAAACTTTGGTCCTCCATACATTGCCACACTGAGTCTTCCGGGACTCACCATCGGATTACCGGTTTGGTTGTTTCCCACTCTGGTGATCTCGAATCCTCCTAGTGCTTCAACTACACCTAATACTTTAGATGTCAGTACAACACCCACACATCAACCTCATGTCAACTTTTCGTCTTCTTCACCCATTAAGTCTCCTTCCCTTTATCCTTCTTCGTTTAGTGAAAGCTCTAAAGCAAGTAGCCAGGTTGATCAAAAGAAGAAAAAACAGAAAGAGAAGAAGAAGAAGAACCCACAAAGGACCAAGGCTCCAACAACATCAAATGTTGGATCCAAGCAACCAACTACTGTTAATAGTACTGGGAGTGTTGACGAGGTCAACAAGATTAAAATAAAGAATTTGAAACCCAAATTCATTTGTAGTCTTTGTAAGGGTGACCACTTTCTAAGGGATTGCCCTGGTATTCCTAAGGTCTTAGAAATGTGGTCCTCCGCGTCATCAACCTTTACTAGACATGTTGGTGATGCCCCATCAACTAGTGACGTTCAGGTTGGTAATAATAAGACAACTGTCAAATTCCCTTGTATGTTATGAAAAGGTGATCATTATTCTCACCTTTGTCCTCACATGGACAAGGCTTATTCTCTTTTAGCAAAGCTTCAAATTCCAGCTGGTTATCATAGGCTTTCCCCCAACCCATTATTAGTTGATGGAATGGTCAATCTGGTTCCATCTATGTTCAATCCAGTTGATCAGGTGGTCAATATAGTTTCATCCTCGGTTGAACCACTCACCAAAGTAGTTGATCCAACTCCTTCATCGATCAACCCCTCTTTTCATATGGAAAGTGAAACCCAAGTGACCGATCCAGTTTCTTCCTCGGTCAATCCCACCCTTCATTCAAAGAGTGTTAAAGAGGTCGATTTGGTTTTGTCATCGGTCGATCCCACTCTTTCCTTGAGGAGTGACAAAGTGGTCGATCCGGTTATGCCACTGATCAATCCCACTCATCCAAAGAGTGCCAAAGTGACTGATCTAGTCCCTTCCCTTGTCAGTCCCACCTTTCATCTGAAGAGTGATAGCATGGTTGATCTGATCCCATCATCGATTGATCCTACTCTGCCTCTAGAGAGTAAAAATGATACTGCCCACATTTTTCTCATTAATACAAGATTTACCGTACTGGGGGGAATTCCTCCTTTTCCCACAAAACCCCCTCCAAGTAATGAGGCCATCATTTTTGATTGGGGTGCGCTAACTTGACCTCGTCTTCCCTCTCACATTCCTTTCTAGATTATAGTACATGTTTGTGGTCAGGACGTTCCTCAAACACTAATAGATGAAGGTGCGTCTGTTAGTATTTTGTCCTATGTTGCTTGGCACACTTTGGGTTGTCCTCGGCTTGCGCCTGTTACACAAAATATGTTAGATTTTAATAGAAGAACCGGTCAACCTTTAGGGAACCTTCTTCAATTTCCCATACCTTTGGGAGGGAAAACTATCTTTATTGATGTCATGGTAGTCCGAGACCCCTTGGGTTTCTCTTTACTCCTTGGGCGGGATTATGTCTATGTCATGAAAGCTATTGTGTCCACTCTTTTTTGTGTGATATCTTTTTCACACGATGGAAGAATGGTGACTGTTGATCAGCTTTTATCCATTGGTCTTGATTGGATTACCTCCCTAAATGGTTATTATATCACGATAGTATCACCCCTGCCACATGTCAATTATGTGGCATTATCTCCCATGACTTCAACTTCCGATGATTTGGATCTGGTAGTTGACATGATGATCTCTTTAGTAGGGCTATTGGAGCCTGATATCCTTACCCCTGATGAGACCCTTGACATGTGTTCCTTCCAGAGTGATTTTATTCCATCCAGTGAAGATCTATTGGAAGCCATGACTGAATTTTGTCCCTTGACATGGTGTCCTTCCAAAGTGTTATTCTATTGGAAGTCATGATCAAGGAGAGTCCACGAGCATAGTTTTCTCTTCTCTATAGCAAGCTCGTTAAAAAATGAAACAGAGGTTACGAGCACATTTTCTTTTCTCTGTGGCAAGCTTGTTAAAAAATGAAATAGAGGTCATGAGCATAGTTTCTCTTCTTTGTAGCAATCTCGTTAAAAAATGAAACAAAATCTTTAAGCATAGTTTTCCTCTTTGTAGCAAGCTCATTAAAAAATGAAACAAAAATATGGGGATTGAACCTAGAGCCTTGAGCATAGTTCTTTCTCTATGTTAAGCTCGTTAAACAATGAAACAATCACCTCTCTTGAACCTTATTTTTATCCACTCTTATCATTTTCCTCCATCTAGTAGAGAAACTAATGCAGGAGCATTTCAGGCGAGCTAGCACGGAGGCAAAAGACAATTGGACAAGCACCCAGCGCAAATTTTGAAATTCTCTTGAAGTTAATGCACCAACCTTAAATGAGATAATTAAGAAGGAGCGCACTTGTAAAATGTAAACGGACCTTGAGCGATCTTCTCTCATCCTTAGTAGGTAGAAGGCATTTATAGTAGTTAATGAAGGTAGATAGAATTGAATGTTAGATTAGATAGTTTTAGAGCACAAGAGGGAAACAAGATATAGACACCCTCATTGTGTATTGTAACATAGAAGAGAAAAGCATGAAGATTATGAGCAAGAGCATACAGAGCTGAGAAGGGAGAACTATAACTTGAAGACACCCATGTACAGAGATTTGAATTAATAAGAAAAGAACTTTGATTCAAATTCATGGTGTTGTGTTGGTTCTCCGTGTATGTGTGCTAAATGTTATGCTCATGGTTATTTTACTCTTTCTGCTGTACATTTGCCTTTATGCTATGTATGAATGATTTCTTGTTGAATGTTTGAAATCTGAGAGAGAGAGAGAGTAAGGGAAATGAGTTTCAATTGTTTCTCTATCTGAGCAAGAGTTCCTACAAGGAGTGTAGTTGAATTGTCTGCAAGGAGTGCATTGACAAAGGATTCAGAGGTTTGTCTCTGATAGCTCAAATAGGGTAGCTTTTGTTCTCATTCACTCAGAAGTGCAGTTAGGCACAGGAGCCATGCAAGGAGTGCGCAGGCTGAGTAAAGTCTCAGAGTTGTGAATCTAAGCAAAGTATGGAGAGACTACTGCTGCAGGTGTGCGCAAAGTCGAAGGAGTTCAACACTTGAAGTGTTTGAAGGTTGCCGCAAGGAGAACATGCAAGGGTTTTCTGAAAGACTTGAATTCGTGGGAAAGATCAGAAGAATTTGAACCTTCAAAGGAGTCGAAGGAAAGCAAGAGGACAAGTACCTTGAAAATCTGAAGGAAGGCGTAGCGACGTTGGACTGCAGGAGGATAGATTCTGCGCATAGGAATACTTTGTTTAGAAGTTGCAGAAGTCCTTGATAAGTTCTCAAGGGAAGAATGGACGATTGGAATTCTCTGTGGAGAATTCGCGAAGTCCCGTGAGTCATCATATCTCATGAAGGAGTAGGGGAGTTACCATGAGTATTCCTAAAGGTTCTAAGCTCAAGAGGAGTAGAACCATAGATCCAAGCCATAGGAGTCGTTGGATTTACCCGTGAACTTCTATTTTGGGTTTTCACGAGTGGAAGTCCCGTAATATTTGTAATGGGAATCGCAAAATCATGAAACATGAAGTCCCAAAGGGACAAAAGGATCGTGTGGGCCACAGGAATCGGTAGGGTGGATAGGTGGCACATTATCGAAATAGAAGTCAAATTCCATTAACCATTTCGGGTTTTCGTGGGGTGAAGTCTCGAAACCTTTGCATTAGGAATCGTGAAATCGTGAAGTCCAAAGTTCCAATGGAGTGAGAGGCCATTGACAGGTCAAACTTGCGAATACATCAGAGGTTTGGTAAATCGGGTTTTGGAAGTAGAGGGGACGAGTTGTTCGACATTGCAACTCCTGAAATCGTGATAAGGAGAAATTTGAACTAGCAAGGAGAAAGGGTCAAGTGTTGATTGTCTTTGGGTTTCATAGATTAATAGAGACAAGATTCTTGACCACCGAATTCGCAAAAGTGTGAAGTCTGATCTCCCAAAATACAAGGGGGATTTCTCGAAGTTGATTGTGGGTGTAGATTTCCCAAAAGGGAAATAGAAGAGTGGTTGTTGAGAGCTCTTCGAGCCAAGGAGAGAAGAACAATCCTGTGTACGTGACCTTCCAACCTGTGGGTTGTGGAGGGGTTGACATCAGGTTTGGTATCAGAGCTCAGAAATTTTTCTTTGCTTTCTATAGCAAGGAAAAAGGATAATTCACCATGCCACCAAGGAGAAGGGACAATCAAACACCCGATCCACCAGAGGAGAGGAAAATGTCGAGAAGAAGGGGTAGGTAGATGACTGAGTCAGCTATAGAGAGAGAAACGCATGACTTATGCGCCAGACTCAAAGACATGGAGACAACACAGAGGCATACAGTTAGTGTTGGGGATATTAGTGATTCCAAAAGTGAAATTGAGGCTGAACATGAAAGGGAAGAAGTTGCAGCTGAAGATGCAGCAAACGAACGTTTGATTAGAACTATTGCAAGGATGGGTGCAAGAGCGAAAATGGACATTCCAGTTTATGAGGGAAACTTGGATGTAGAAGAGCTTCTAGACTGGATTAGAGCTCTAGACACATACTTTGACTATGAATATGTCAAAGAGGACAAGAAGTTCAAACATGCTATCATGAGATTAAAAGGACATGCAACACTGTGGTGGGATGACCTACAAGCTGACAGACGCTGCAAAGACAAGCATAAGATCAAAATATGGGACAGGATGATCACAAAGATGAAGGCAGAATTCATCCCCAGGGATTACCATATTACTCTGTTAAGGAGAATGCAGAAACTGAGACAGAAGCTGATGACAGTGAAAGAATACACTGAAGAATTCTACAGGCTAAACATGAGGGTAGGTCATCGAGAAAGCGATGATGAAAAGGTTTCCAGATACATGAATGTCCTGAGATACGACATTCAGGATGAGATGAGCATGGTAACCATCCGAACGGTGGAATATGCTTATCAGATGGCTCTAAAAGCTGAAGAGAAGCTGAGCCAAAAATAGGATCAAAGAGGTCGAGGCAGAAGTTAGCCCAGAGGCAAATCCGTTGCCCAGGATAAAAACCAGAAGCCCAAAGAGGACTGGAAGAAAACTCATACGTGAACTGAGAGAGGTGGAACCTCACAACAAGGGAATCATACCGAGCAGAGAGGAGGGTATGCTGATAATAAAAATTTTCCTCGTACCAGAGGTAGAGGAAGAGGAAGAGGTGGAGTAATAACATGCTTCACATGCGGGAAAAATGGGCACAGGTCTTATGAGTGTCCTGATAAAAAGAAAGAAGGAGGAGAGACTCACATCGTCGAAGCACAGAGGTGGAATGTTGAGGTAGAATATGTTGAACGCGGAAGATCGCTGATGATGCAAAAATATATTTTGACACAAGAGAAGGAGGTGGAGAGTTCAGTCCAAAGAAACAGACTTTTCTGGATTACTTGCAAGACCAAAGATAGGGTATGCAAGGTCATTGTGGATAGTGGTAGCATGGATAATCTCATTTCTATAGAGATGGTAGAAAAGCTAGAGCTGGAGATGATTGATCATCCAAGCCCATACAAAGTTTCATGGCTACAAA
>JZKD02S0310487.1:900036-917216 GCA_000966675.3 Picea glauca | reverse complement strand
GATTCATGATGGGAGAATGAACACATACACCCTAGAGAAGAATGGGAGAACTCACATGTTGCTTCCAATCAAGGATAAGGAGGTGAAACCTGAAGTAAGCAACACTGTACTTCTCGTGAGTGGGAAGGAACTTCTTACAGAGGTCAAGAAGAAAGAAGAACCATAATTCATTGTGGTCAAGAAACCAAAGATTGTTTTGACTAGCACAAGGGTAGATGATTTACCAGAAGAGGTTCAGGAACTACTGGAAGAGTTCGTTGACATAGTAGTGGATGAACTACCTCATTAGTTACCACCGATCAGAAGTGTGAGTCATCATATTGATCTCATACCAGGAGCCAGTTTGCCAAACAAAGACGCATACAGATTGACACCGCAGGAGAATGAAGAGGTCAAAAGACAAGTCCAGGATTTGTTGGACAAAGGTTTGGTCAAAGAAAGCTTGAGTCCATGTGTTGTTCTGACAGTACCGAGTCCGAAGAAAGATAGAGGCTGGAGGATGTGTACTAACTCTAGGGTGATCAATAAGATAACCATCAGGTACATATTTCCATTGCCAAGGATGGATGATCTAATGGATTGCTTGAGTCGAGAAAAACATTTTTCAAAGATTGATTTGAAAAGAGGTTATCACCAAATCTGCATGAGAGAAGGTGATGAATGGAAGACAACATTAAAAACCAATGAAGGGTTGTATGAATGGCTTGTTATGTCGTTTTGCTTAACAAACGCGCCGAGTACCTTCATGAGGTTGATGAACGAAGTCCTAAGGGATTTCATAGGAAAAATTTTCATTGTGTATTTTGATGACATACTGATTTTCAGTAAAATAGTGACAGAGCATATGAAACATTTGGCTACAGTGATGCAGAGGCTACAGCAGGAGACGTTGTTGATAAACATGAAGAAATCCTCATTCATGAAGACAGAGCTCATTTATTTGGGTTTTGTTGTTTTTGCGGATAATTTGAGGATGGATCCAGATAAGGTGGAAGTGATCAAGAATTGGCCATCACTGAAGAATATCTTTGAGGTGAGGAGTTTTCACGGATTGGCTAGTTTCTATCAAAAGTTCATCATAAATTTCAGTGGAATTAGTGCACCGATGATGGACATGGTAAATAAAAGACATAAGTCTTTTCACTGGACAGAAGAGGCCGAGAAGAGTTTTAATCTGTTGAAAAGGAAGATCACAGAACAACCCATTCTGGTGTTGCCGGATTTCCATAAGACATTTCAAGTGAAATGCGATACAAGTGGATTTGCAATAGGGGTAGTCTTGAGTCAAGATGACAGGCCGATAGCATACTTCAGTGAGAAGCTGAATGAAGCAAAAGTGAAGTACTCCACATATGACAAGGAGTTTTATGCTATCATACAGGCATTGAATAAATGGAGACATTACTTGATCCCGACGGAATTTTTCTTATACAGTAACAATCATGCATTGCAATTTGTGACTCAACAGGAGAAGTTGAATCAGAGACATGCTAAATGGGTTGAATATATGCAAAATTTCACTTTTTTGATTAAACATATTTCTGGTACTGATAACAAAGTTGTTGATTCTTTGAGCAGGAAGTGTTTGCTATTGCAGGAGTTCAGAGTCAAAACGTTCGGTTTTGATGATCTCAGGAACATGTACAGAAATGACTCAGATCTCAAGGAGGCGTATGAAGTAGTTGAGAATCCAATTCTCAAAGATAGAATCCAATGGGCAGACTACATGATCCAGGAAGCGTTACTGTTTAAAGGTAATCAACTGTGTATTCTGAAATGCTCCATGAGGGAGAATTTGCTGAAGGAGAAACACAATGGAGGATTGGACAGGCACTTTGGTCATGAAAAGACGTTTGCAAAGTTGAATGAGTCATATTTTTGGCCAGGAATGCAAGAATACGTCAAGAGATTCGTGGACAGATGCAAAATTTGTCAGCATTCGAAAGGAAGGAGACAGAATGTAGGGTTTTATCAACCATTGCCCATACCTGAGAGGCTGTGGGATGCAATCATCATGGATTTCATATTGGGTTTGCCAAGGACACAAAGAGGGTTTGATTCAATCTTTGTGGTAGTGGATAGATTTTCCAAGATGGCACAGTTCATTCCATGTCAAAAGACCAGTGACGCAACTCATATTGCGAATCTATTCTTCAAAGAAGTCATTCAACTTCATGGCTTACCAAGAAGCATAGTTTTGAATCGAGACACTAAGTTCATAGGACACTTTTGGAGGACCTTATGGAAGAATTTGGGAACTAACTTATCATTCAGTTTGGATTATCATCCTCAAATGGATGGAAAAACAGAGGTAGTAAACAGAAGTCTAGGAGACTTGTTGAGGAGCTTGGTGACAGAACACCACAGCTAGTGGGACAACATATTACCACAGGCAGAATTTTCTTATAACAACTCAGTTAACAAAAGCATAGGGCAGAGTCCATTTCAGATTGTCTATGGCATGCATCCAAGAGGAATTTCTGAATTGAGAGATTCAGAACAGATTGTGACTAGGAGCGCTAGTGCAGGAGATTTTGCAGAAGCGATGAAGGAACTTCACAGCCAAGTGAAGGAGAGATTGCATAATTCGAGCCAGGAATATAAGCTCAGAGAAGATCAACATCGGAGACAACTTCAATTTGAGGTTTGTGATTTCATTCTGACACATTTGAGAAAGGAAAGGTTCTCGAGAGGAACATATAATAAACTGAAAATGAAGAAAATCAGACCATGTAAGGTCTTAAAGAAATTTGGGGCGAATGCTTACAAGATTGAATTACCCAATGGGATCAAAATTTCTCCGATATTCAATATCTCAGATTTGTACCCATATAAAACTGAGGAAATAAGGATAGAAATGAACATCCAGTGGTCCAGTGGACAAAATAGATGCCAGTTGCAGAAAAGTTGTAGATGGAGCACATACTAGACAAAAGAGTAAGCAAAAAGACCAGGTGAAAGAAATACTTTGAGTATTTGGTCAGGTGGAAGGGCCATCCAGTTGAAGATGCCAGCTGGGAGAATGAAGCAGAGATCAAGAGGCATGGACAGACAATGCGTGAGCTCATGGAAAGGATCCCATGAAAATTTTCAAGCGAGGGAGTAAGATGCAGGAGCATCTCAGGCGAGCCAGCGTGGAGGCAAAAGACAGCTGGACAAGCACCCAACGCAAATTTTGAAATTCTCTTGAAGTTAATGCGCCAACCTTAAATGAGATAATTAAGAAGGAGAACACTTGTAAAATGTAAATGGACCTTCAGCGATCCACTCTCGTCCTTAGTAGGTAGAAGGCATTTATATTAGTTAATGAAGGTAGATATAATTGAATGTTAGATTAGACAGTTTTATAGCGCAAGAGGGAAATGGGATATAGACACCCTCATTGTGTATTGTAACATAGAAGAGAAAAGCATGAATATTATGAGAAAGATTATACAGAGCTGAGAAGGGAGAACTGTAACTTGAAGACACTCATGTACAGAGATTTGAATTAATAATAAAATAACTTTGATTCAAATTCATGGCGTTGTGGTGGTTCTCCGTGTATGTGTGCTAAATGTCATGCTCATGGTTATTTTACTCTTTATGCTGTACATTTTCTTTTATGTTATGTATGAATGATTTCTTGTTGAATGTTTGAAATCTGAGAGAGAGAGAGTAAGGGAAATGAGTTTCAATTTTTTCTCTATCTGAGCAAGAGTTCCTGCAAGGAGTGTAGTTGAATTGTCCGCAAGGAGTACATTGACAAAGGATTTAGAGGTTTGTCTCTGAAAGCTCAGATAGGGTAGATTTTGTTCTCATTCACTCAGAAGTGCAGTTAGGCACAAGAGTTGTGCAAGGAGTGCACAGGCCATGTAAATTCTCAGAGTTGTGAATCTGAGCAAAGTATGGAGAGACTGCTATTGCAGGTGTGCGTAGAGTCGAAGGAGTTCAACACTTGAAGTATTTGAAGGTTGCCGCAAGGAGTGAGTGCAAGGGTTTTCTGAAATACTTGAAGTTGTGGGAAATCTCAGAAGGATTTGAACCTTCTAAGGAGTTGAAGGAAATCAAGAGGCCAAGTACCTTGAAAATCTGAAGGAAGGCATAGTGACGTTGGACCGCAGGAGGATAGATTTCGCGCATAGGAATACTTTGTTTAGAAGTTGCAGAAGTCCTTGATAAGTTCTCAAGGGAAGAACGGATGATCGGAATTATCTGTGGAGAATTCACAAAGTCCCGTGAGACGTCAGATATCACGAAGGAGTAGGGGAGTTACCGCGGGTATTCCTAAAGGTTCTAATCTCAGGAGGAGTAGAACCGTAGATCCAACCCACAGGAGTCGTTGGATTTACCCGTGAACTTCTATTTCAGGTTTTCACGAGTGGAAGTCCCGTAATATTTGCAACGAGAATCATGAAATCATGAAACGTGAAGTCCCGAAGGGACAAAAGGATCGTGTGGGACACATGAATCGGCAGGGTGGACAGGTGGCACATTATCGACACGAAAGTCAAATTCCATTAACCATTTCGGATTTTCGTGGGGTGAAGTCCCAAAACCTTTGCATTAGGAATTGTGAAATCGTGAAGTCCGAAGTTCCGATGGAGTGAGAGGCCATTGATGGGTCAACCTTGCGAATACATCAAAGGTTCGGTAAATCGGGTTTCGAAAGTAGATGGGACGAGTTGCTCGGCATTGCAACTCCCGAAATCGTGATAAGGAGAAATCTGAACTAGCAAGGAGAAAGGGTCAAGTGTTGACTGTCTTCGAGTTTCGGAGATAGAGAGACAAGACACTTGATTGCCGGATTCGCGGAAGTGCGAAGTGCGATCTCCCAAAATACAAGGGGGATTTCTCGAAGTTGATTGTGGGTGCAGATTTCCCGAAAGGGAAATAGAAGAGCGGTTGTTGAGAGCTCTTCAGGCCAAGGAGAGAAGAACGATCCTGTGTACGTGACCTTCCGACCTGCGGGTTGTGGAGGGGACCGTGGAATCAGAAACTGGTGACAACTTCAAATTCAGTGAATGAATTGAAGCTTGGAGGGCATGTTTCTAGCCTTTGATGATCATTCTGGAGTCAAGCCACTAACTTTCAAGCTAGGGGCATACTGATCTTAGTCTTTGTTCTTTCTCGTGCTCATAAATACATGATAATGCAACCGAGAAACATTTTATCTCTTTTTCGGGCTTGCATGGGTATACAAAAAAGGAACCCCTTGGATTCGTCTTTAAGTTCTTTTCAGACTCTCTAAACATGAAAAGATTGCCGAGTGATCTTGCTTTGTTTCCCACTCGTTGAAAGGTTTGAAAGGGCATCTTTCAAGTGATAATTTATCTCTTTTTTGGCCTCGCAAGACTAACATTACGAAAAAGGACAACATTGGAGTCATCTTTAAGTTGTTTTTATACTCTCTAAATATGAAAAACCACTGAGTTTACCTTCTCTGGACTCGTTAAACAATCATACATTGAAGGGCCCATATGGAACCAAACCCTTACTTCTTCCAGTTCGCTAAACAAAGGAAGAGGGACTTACCAAAGGTGAGTCATATTGAGCATGTGTTACCCTCCTCGATCTCATTAAATTAAAAAGAGGTACTCGTCTATCTGGATGAGGAAAAAATTGAAGCAAGCAAGCCAAGCAGTTTTGAGAACGCTACCAACAACTCTTACGGTTGCCCTTGAACACGACACTTTGTCTTTGCACACATTTTAATCTGCCAAACCTCTACACTGAGCCAATCCTCTGAGTTTCTTTTACTCCTTTGGGTCACCTGACGAAAGTCACAGCATCCACTGCATCATCAAGTTTTGGTCCATGTCAAGTTTCTGTTGTTGTGCCTTAGTGTTCAAGGGATCAAGTATCTGCCTCAGAGTCAGCCATCACCAATATCTTTTTTCAATACCCATGTCATTCCATGTTAATTTCATCTACCAATTTACATCTCTATGTCAGTTTCATGTCGTTGATGGGGGATACATCAAGGCCCTCCTTCAACTAGTCTATTTCTATTGACTTCAACACATTATCCAGGAACTAGACTTAGAAACTAGTTAGTACCTTGGGATCTACGTCCCTCAATGGCAGGCCTCCTCACATCAAAAAGTGGTTTTACATCATTGACCTCTAATCGGATGATTCCACGGATGTTTGACTTCAACTCATTTATTCAAATTCATCAGAATTTACTAGAGTACCTTGGGAATCATTGACATCAATGGTGATCTCCCTCTCACTTGTTAACGGTTTACCTCATTGACCGGTAATCAAGTGGTTTCTGCCATGTTCGACATCAGGACATCTATTCACATGGTTAGATTCGTAATACATCGGAATCGATAAGAAGACCCTGTGTTGAGTTTTCACTCTTATGTGTACTTTTCCTAGGTTGCAAAGGAGTTCTTTTGAACTATGACACATATATTGTTACATAGATCCACTTTGTATTGGTTGTGGCTATGTCTTGTCATCTCGTAGATCCACCGTGTATTCTTCATGGATATGATTAGTTCAGGTCATGGGAGTATATATCCACATTGTATCTTCAATGGATATACCATTTTTTCAATATAATTATGGATCTGTAGTGATTTTATGGCGGCCATACCTAAAAAGTATTTATCACTCAAGCACAGGTATGCCTGCCTTGGGTTTGAAACATGTCATAATATTTTTTTGATGGTTGTGTGCAGCTTTTTCCAACCTCTCTGCATCCATACTCTTTCTCGAAAAAGTCTACAAAGTACTTCATTTATCATCGTCTTTTGACTTCGCACTTTGCGGGGCAATATGTTACACATCAAAATTACTCACTTCAATAGTGTCGCGAGTGTCATCATTACAAGTGTGGTAAGTGTCACATCTTGTCCACAAGTGTCACATCTTAATCACAAGTGTCTCAAGTGTCGCAAACATCATACTGCCATCTTGTCTATTTCTTGCCTCTAACGACATCATAAGGACATTTAAGACACTTCAAAGACTAGTTTTGAAGAAGAGAAATCAACTAACAGGGAGTACAAGCCTTTTGCCACTGAAAGAACCACTCAAAAATGGATTTTGGAGAGGAGCGCTACCATACTCACTGTTAGGGAGTGATAACGCTCCTTGAGCCTCTTTGGGGGAGCGTTTGAGTGCTCTGTGCACCCTTTTGGGGGAGCACTACCTTTTCTGAGTGAGTTTTTGGTTTATTGAGCTAAAAGAGGGAAGAATCCCCTCAATTTTTGAAGGTAGTTGGGTTTGAATATTGGGTCAAGGAATGATCTTAGGGAAGATACTCAAATGAAGGAGAAGAATCCTCAACTTATCCCAAATATCTCTCAAGTGGATGGGCCTCTCCAAGGTTATATAAGGAGGCCTTATCATGGTGAAAGGTAGATGAAAAAGATTGGAGGTATGAAACCTATGATCTCATAGGCAACATACAGAAAAAGTAAAGACTAGAGATTGATACCAAACTTATGATCCTATAAGTGGTATTAACATAGAAGATTGGAGATATGAATCTTATGATATCATAAGTGAGATGTCATCAAAGCAATTAGTGTATATTACTTGAGCAAAGGGGTTGGATAAGGAGAACTGGAAGAAGTTGTTGCACCTTCATCAAAGGATTGTAAGTACTTTTACTTGTTCTTATCAATATATCAATGCTTGGAATGTTTATTTCAAGCTTATGTTTGTTCCACATGAGTTTGTCTTCAGTAGATAGATCTATATTTGAGCTAACCTTAGTAAAATAGGAAGTCCATTATATCTTTGTTTATTCTACAGGACCTATCAGGGAGCTCAATATTGAATCTCAGCCTGGACTTTGCAAGGACAAACATCATTAATAAGGTACATATATTTCTTCTTCTCCTTCGTATGTTAGCTTGATTAGACCTAAAAGAATGTCAGTGTCCATGTTAAGAACTTTTCTATCTTGGCCTTAGGAGTCTAGAGACCAAGAGGGAATCTGCTTGTTCACAGGAGGATTCACCTGCAATACCTGTTCTAGTTTCCACACCTGTGGTAGGACAAGTGGAAAGTCTTAATGTACTCTTTGAAAAGTGTCTCTTTTTTATTACATAAGGTAATACAATCCCTTTTTATTTACAAACAAAAAAATACCATCTACAACCTTGCATAATATTTTGTTGTAGCATTTGTAGACATTGCTTCTAGATGCATAGCCAAGAAAGATACATTCATCTGTTCTAGAATCAAAATTCCCTAAATTATCTTTATTTATCTTTATATATCACTTTCTCCCAAATATTTCGAATTATTTGACTATAGTTAGTCTACCTTTCTATAATTCATAAAGTGTCTCGTTGTTGTCCAGTCTAATTTATTCTCTACTCAAAAGGTATACTTTCTACAACTCCATTTTTTTGTGAATTACTTTCTACCAAAAATTGTCCCTTGATTCCATGATTCTCACAAAATTCAACAAATTCATAAGAGGTAAACTCACCTCCTCTATCCGATCTTAAGAACTTTATTTTTAAATCAGTTTCATTTTCAACCAAGGCTTTGAAATATTTAAACTTCTCAAATTCTTCATATTTTTATTTAAGAAATGTAACCCATGTCATTCTTGTGTAAGCATCAATAAGCAACATAAAATAACTCTCACATTCTAAAGTTTGTGTTCTTGCTTGCCCGCAGAGGTTTGTGTGTACACGTTCCAATGGATTTGATGTTGAGTGTTCCTTTTTTTAAAAACTAACTCTTATCTAGTTCTCGTGCTAATATGGCTTACAAATAATGTTGGTAGGTTTTGAGATCCCTGCCATATCTGTTATTGCTTGTGTCTTGTTGATTTTTACTAGATTTTCAAAGTTTATATAACCCATCCTTCTATGCCATAGCCAACTTTTGTTTACTTTTCCCATACAAGATTTTTCTACTTTGACTTCATCGAGAATGTATACATTTCTCGAGGTTTTGTTTTCATTTTTCACTAATATTTCTAAACCTTCTTTCCTTATCTCACATCCTTTAGAATGAAATGTGACATTGTAAACTTGATCACACATTTGATTGACACTTAGATGATTGTGTTTTAATCCTTCAACATATAAGACATTATGTGTTTTAGTATTTCCATTATCAAGACTAGTGATACCTTTTCCAACTATCCTTGCAAAAGCATATCCCCAAAGGTAGCACTGCCTCCTTTTTCTTCCTTTAGGTTGAGATTTTTTTTTGATCCCTTGTCATGTGTTTTGAAAATCCACTATAAATGTACCATTGAATTCCTTTTTCTTGAGCATACATTTCAAGTCCACCTTGTTCCTTCTTTAGTTTTTCTTGCTTCCTTTCCACACCTTTGTGTATTCTTCTATATGCTTGGTAAGAACATCATCTTCCCTATTTTGTTAAAGAGACTTTATTACGTTTCTTATACATTCATGTTCTTTGTTCCCATAGTAATTGCACTTATAACATTTATTATTGTAATCAAGTAGGGGAGAAAATGAATTGTAGTTTCTATCAAAAAACCCATGAGAGATTCTAGTTTGGTTGCTCACATAATCATTCTTTGAGGTCTTATAAGAACCTCTATTTCTATCTCTCACATGATCAATCCTTGCATAAAATCTACAATATGGTTCTTTATGACCAAAATTATTGCAAGAAAATCAATAGCCAAGAAAGATATTTTGGTACTAGGTTGTGAAAATCCTTTTTGGTGGAACAACTCTTTTGAACTCAGTCTTGTTGTTCTTGTGAGAAGAATCAGGTTTATGTTGGTGATCATTTCCTTTCTTGCTGCTTCTTTCATTGTTGATAGATTCTTTGAGAATATTAGCGTAACTTTTAGGATTTTCTTCATTTTCCTTTTCTGATGGCTTTGTGACCTTATTTATTGCATCTCCCTCAGGGGTATTTCATTTTTTTTTGTAGCCAAGACCTATCTTGATGGATGGTGACCTTTGGTGACTGAGAATATTATCTAATATTTCATTAATTTTTCCAAACTTCAAGATTCTACTCAAGTGATCAGTTGTTTTCTCTAGTTCAATTCCTAAGGAAATGATTTCAACCTCTAGCTTCTTGCAATTTTCTTCCTTTTCTTTCAGTTGGCTTTTCACCACTTCTTCTATCCTTTTTTCCTCTTCTAGTTCAGTCTTCAAGATAGTAACTATTTTTTGTGTTTCATTAATGTCATGATCCTTGTTTTCATATTTATTCAATTTATCTTTCTTCTTTTTATTATTTCCTCTAAGTCTATCTATTTCTTCTAAGGTACTAACAAGTTATGCTTCAATATTGACTTCCCCATCAATGTCTTCTTATTATGAATCTGATTTTTCTTTTTGATTTTCCTCATTTTATATATTAGTAGAATTTATATCCATGGACATCAATGGGAATTATTCTTTGTTAATATCCTAAGCATATCCATCACTTTCTTCATGCGAGCTATTGTTTATGGAGAAACCTTCTTGACCGACCATGTGTGCTCCTGATATCTACCTTCTTGTTGTTAGATTGTTTCCAAAGGAACATGCTTTGATACCAATTGTTGTACTTATGATTATACTAAGAGGGGGGTGAATAATTATAAGATACGTTTTACCTTAAATGAGAATTCATTAACTTTAAAATAGTAAATGCATGTAAAATCAAATCACAGTACACGAAATTTAAGTTGGAAACCCTTGTGGGAGAAAACCACAAAAAAATATATTCATAAATGTCTCTAGGCACCAACCTACTGTTAAAAATATTGTAGGAACCAAACTACTACAGACACCAATCTCTTCAACTGATCACCAACTCAGTAAGATATTGTGTAGGAACCAACTTACTAGAGACACCAATATCTTCAGTTGAGCACCAACTCAACAAGATATTGTGTAGGCACCAACATATTGGAGACACCAATCTCCTCAAATGAGCACCAACTCAATAATAATTGTATGGGTACCAATCTAAGATATTCATACATAGAGTACTTATTACTTCACCATCATGCTTCATACTTAAAATATAGCTTCAAACCCTAGTCATATTCATCCTTCATGCCCTAGTGAACCTCATAGCATCATTCCCAAAATATAAGTCTAGACTACAACATCACAACCTCAAAAACATGTAGCTCGTAGTATCATAGACCGCAGTTCTACATAGTGCACCCTTCAAACTCCAATAAAAATCCTCTTGTGCACCTTTAGACTCCAATAATACTCCCCAACTCCTCTTGTGTACCTCATATCTCTTCTACGTACTTGTGATTTCTATTCTTGTTTGGATGCTCTTCAAATGCACACATATATCCGATATTTATAGTGTTTCTTTGTTCACTTATGTGGTCGACTTGTAAAACTGGCTAGGTTGACCTGTGCTTTTTGGCTGGGTTGACCTGACAGAATATTTCATGTCTCCTATGCTGGTGTCTAAAGATGTCCTAAAAACAACCTTAGTTTAACATTAATTTATCAACATGGAGATTCGTCTTTTATCTCAAGAATATAGGCAAAGTCTATGCAGGTAGCCTAAAATCGTGTAGCTAAACCAAATCTAAGTTCATCAACAATCAAGTTTCTCAAACATTCACCAAAGATTCTAAGAGCTAAATGAAATTGAAATATGATTACTAAGATGCTGTGAAATGGAAAGGAACTAATTAATCTATTGAATTTACTTAACTAGAAAGCAATAATTGAATCTAACTAAGGACTTGCAAAATTAACTATCAATTATGAATTCTGATTACTAGAAAGGAAATGACAAATTAATCTATCTATGGAAATAAAAAAGAATTATAATTTAATCGGAAGAGACAACTAATGTAACTTTGCCGAAAGGAACAACTATTGTAACTTTAACTGAAAGGAACAACTATTGTAACTTTAACCGAAAGGAACAACAATCGTAAATCTAAGGAAAAGGAACAGTGCGGATGAAAATGTGAGGAACTGTCAAACAATAACTTCAGAAATGGAAATCATAACGACAATCATTAATACTTGATGGAAATGTCTATCTTCTATATGCAAACAATCATAAAATCATTAACACACTTATGCATTTATCCTTGGCTATTGTAAAAGAGATCTGAATCACAAAATAGAAATCAAAATTCGAACTGATACAATTACAGAACGAGACAGTAGCTCCTTCAGACTGGGCCCTCGGTCTTTAGAAGTACTGCTACGAGAAACTCAGAGAACAGGAATGATAAAAACACTCAAAACTTTCATTGATTCCATGGCTGGTAAAACATTTACAAAAACTTCTTGTGCAGAACAGTTCTGGATCTAATTACTTGAATGTGTTTTTTTCTCTGTTTTTGTAGATCTATTACCCTCTTATATATTACAATAGTTTTGGTTAAATCAAGCTATCCCAAGGATCGAAAGACCCTTAGGATTTCTTTACTATTATAAAATTACAATATAGAAAATGCATTATCTTCAAATTTCTTTGTGCCTAAAAAGTCTTCAACCTCCAATAGCTTGTGCATAGCCAAAATCTCCTTGGTTATCTTTGACAGTTATTTATCCAATTCTACAACAAAATCAACCATTCCAATCGTAATTTAGAATCTATTTAATAAAAATTTAATAACAACCCTAAGAGACATATTAATCATATTCTTTCCTATCTATCCCTAACTATCTAAAGAATCAATCAAAATCATATCATGAACTATGGGAAAAAGGAAGATATTTATGCCTTCTTCGTAACCCAACATACCCCCTAGCTTACCTTCTTGCATGTCCTCATGCAAGCTAGAGTCTTTCATGTAAACCAGTTATACCATAGGGAGGAAAAGTTGGTTCACCAGGTCTCCTGAAACCATGGTTTCTTTTGATTTCGTCAAAAGCGGCTTCCTGTCTCTTTTTATTAATTTGAAAATCCTTCTGGTAAACTTCTAGAGGAAACCAAAGGAGAGGGGGGTTATACCTACATCCCATCCAAGCAGGTCCTTCCTCCTGGATTAGTCTAGCATATCTTTCTACTCTGAAGGTTGCTGCAAAGAAATTCCTATATCCAAAGGGCTCTCTACTTTTAACCTCATAAGAGGATACATCCCATCTTAGCTTGGAAGCAACAAGAGATTCTTCCTTGAATTCTCCAAAATATGTGATACCTGAGCGGATGATATGTAAATGGATAGGAGCTAATGAGTCCACAAACCCTACCCTTTTCATGAAGGTCTTGTGTCGCATGATGGTTGGGAAGAATATTGGGGGATCTCCTCTAATCCAAAGATCTAAACCAGTTTCTCTATTTATGAAAATTTTGTGAGCCTTACCCCATCTGACCTGGTTCCTAGTAAAGGACAGGAATGCCTGAAACTGTATGTCCCCTATGAAGAGGCTAGGTTTGTCTCCTCTAACTTCATCCAAAATGATATTATGGAAATATGATTCACACATAAGGTATTGTACCTTCTCTTCCTGCTCTCTGAAACATGAAATAAATTTTGGAACAGTGGCAAATGAAATGGGTTTACCTACCCTGATGGCATTTACACTCAATAATAGATATCGTTCCAACAAGAATAAAACATAATTAGTGGCAGGGGCTCCGCAATTGATGGCATTAGAGTATACATCACATATATGTTTGATTTTCTCCAAAGCTTCTTCCAATTGGGCTTGCACCTTTTTGGTCTTCTCTTGGGCTCTGACAAGCGCAACATAAGTCTCATCCTCTGTTGCTGTCATATCCTTCAATTCTTTAACAACCCTTTGATATTCAGTTCTAGTTACCATTTCATGTTGGTGTTGGACCAATTCTTGTTGTGCTTGTGTAAGTTCCTCTTTTAGTCTATCAATGATGACACTCTGTGCCTGAGATTGAGATGTTTGGTGTTCTTCCATAGCACTCATCTCCTCCCTGGATTGAATCAATGCTTGTTGGGCTTGTCCCAATTCTTCTTTTAGCTTATGAATGATGGCACCCTGTGCCTGAGATTGGGATGTTTGATATTCATCCATTTATTCTCTGGAGCGAATTAATGCTTGTTGGGTCTATGCAAGCCCTGCTTCCAGTCTATTCATGATAGTACTCTATTCCTAAAACTGCTCTATTATCGTTAGTAATTCGCCTCTGTTTTGAGTCAAGGTTTGCTGAGACTGCAATAGTTCTTCCTCCAGTCTCCTAATAGTAGCATTTTGATCAAAAAGTTGAGTTGTTTCCTCTAAAATCAGAGTATTTGTCTGTATCTCAATATCAACCATCTCTTGTGTTTCTACAGGAATTACATCTTCATTCTGAACTGCGTCTTCTTCTACCATTAATTCCTCAGGATCTGTCTGTATTCCTACAGAAGTTGTACTAGCTTCTTTCTTAGGAAGAGGGTTTCTTCCTTGCATTTTGCCCTTTTTGTTTTTCTTTCTTCTGTGGATCTTGTCTGCTAGTTCTAACTATTTCCTCATTTCCTTGATAATCTCCTTGAGTTTTCCCACTTTCTTCTTTAATATCACAACCCTCTTAGCCTTCTTCTGCAATAATTTGTTTTCTTTCTTTAATTTCCTAATTTTTTTCTAGCTTTTGGATGATTTCTGTTTATGAGGAATCTCGAGGTCTTCTTCATTTCTTCTAGCAGATGGTTGTCCCTCTATTTATTCCAAGTGCTCTGGTTGTCCAAGAGGGTCTCTTTTTTCAAAAATAAATTCATCCTGTGATGTATCATCTGGAAACGACATTTCGATGTCAGGAAAGTCTTCAGCTGGTTTTGAAGAGGAGGTTGGTTCTGATTATTTTTCCATATTATGTTCATCTCTGTCAATTAAAGTTCCTAAATTCCCCAAAACCTAAGCTATTTCTATCTCATAGCTCTTCAAAAAGTGTCTTGTCAGGTGCTCTACTATAGGTTGGGTGTCTCCCTGATTATCCTTTTGTGTTGTCTGCTCTGCTTTCTCAATTGCTTGAACATTTTCCTGTAAAGGTTGTTCTATGAAACTCTGAAGTTCTTCAAGGTGCTCTGTTGCATCCTGAATTACTTATGTTGTTTCCCGAATTTGTTTTCTTATCTTCCTTCTCCTAGGGGGGGATCTAAGAGAAACCATTGTTCTTTTCTTTCTTTTGTTGATGCTTGAGTCCATGAGGTCTGGGACTCAGTGATTTGAGCAAGTTCTGCTTCAAATTTGATTTGAGGTGGTGGAATTTCTCATTGGGTGGTGGTCACCTACTCCAATTATGGAGGTCTATTGGCCTCAATGATTTGAGCAGGTTCTACTTCAATTTCAATCTAAGTGGTGGAATTTCTCTTTGGGTGTTAGTCGTCTGCTCCAGTTGTGGAGGTCTATTGGCCTCAATGATTTGCGTAGGTTCTGCTTCAACTTCAATCTGAGGAGGTGGAATTTCTCTTTAGGTGGTGGTCGCCTGCTCTAGTTGTGGAGGTCTATTGGCTTCAATCAAATTCTCCCAAGTCAAATAATTTTGACTCAATGCTTTGTCCACTATTAGTTTTACTAATCTGTGGTGGTTAATGACAGTAACAAGATCCTTGGAATTTTGTGTTCTCAAGAAAACTTCAGGTAGTATGGTATGCAGAAGAAAGGTAAATCAAGTACTATCCGTTGCTTCAAGGCTGCCAACAATTTGAGATGACGTGGTCGAATTACATCATACCGTCCATTGCAGGTGATGTAGCACTGAACTATCCCCGCCAATTCCTTCCACAGTTCACTGAGGGTAATGGGATTAAGTCCCTTTCCTTTTTTGTCCAATTCTTCCCCAGGTTCTGTGAAAGATTCCACGGCTTCCCTCAGCTTCATGTATTTCCCTATCCATTGAATTCTTGTGTTAGGGAGGACTGTGACTTCTGCTACGATTTCCTGGGTAACTGAAATTTGTATGCCTTGGACCGTAGAGATTTCTCCTTGCAGGTTTTGAAAGAATTTGAGCGTGACGTTTGTGTCATAACCTTGCAAGCGAATGAAGTACTCGGTCCACCCTAGGTGATGTAGGATTTCTCTTGCCTGTTCTGTAATCTGGAGTAATGTCGGCTCTCTACGCACACTTCTGCCAATCATATTTCTGTGAGAAAGAAAGAACGACTATTGTTCCTGTTTACAAATTCGGTTAGACCAGCTTTGGAGAAACAGATGCCAGAAATGGAAAATATCAGTAACAATGAATGTATAAATATGTGGGTTTTGTATTTATTACAATCATTACAGCTAGCTAGGAAGTGTGCCGAGCATCCCCCTTATTAATGTAGAGGTCGTCCTCGACCATCAGTGTAGGTGGAAGCAATGAGTGCGGTTATTTCAGGTGAGAGGTAATGATTACATTTCCGCCGCCAGTAGGGGATAACCATATATAATTTAAAAAAAGACACATGCCACCAAAAATTATTTAAAAAATAGTCATTTGATGTGTGGAATTTGTAAAGTTAGTACACCTATGTGAAAAAAAAATGATTTTATGGAGAAATCAATCAAAAATAAATTAAATCTATTCATTTATTTATTTATTTATTTTATTTTTTATAGTACACATAACATAATATTGTTACTTTCCTGGTGATTGAGTATAACTGATATGATAGCCTCATTATTTGAGTAAAGGAGATCTGGAGACACACAGAAACTTGGTATTTTGAGATAATCTTCCATACCATAGGCAGAGCCGCTGCTGCCGACAGGGTTGCCTTTTAACCCTTAGATGAGCCTTTATCCTTAATACACATGTGAATCATCTTTTTCCAAAAATACCATTATCCTGGTTTGGTAGCCAGATGATGATAATGCCACTCACTAGATTGTAACTTAAGTGAACAAGCTAGTTCAGGATGAGACCTCTTGTCCTTTGACAAAAGAAAATGTCAAAGGCCATTTCCCTGGTGTGGTAGCCATAGTGGGAATGTCACTTACGTTAGTATCCTATGATCATGGTAGGTTGGCTCGTGATGAGACCCCTCGTTCTTTATGAAAAAGGTTTTTGTTGTGTATCTTTATTTATTTGTATCTTTTCTTAATATTTGAATTGTCTTTTCCCAAGAAGACCATTATCCCAGTTTAGTAGCCAGATGATGATAATGCCACTCATTAGATTATAACTTAAGTGAACAAGCCAGCTCGTGATGAGACCTCTTGTCCTTTGACAAAATAAAATGTCAAAGGCCATTGCCCTGGTGTGGTAGCCATAGTGGGAATTTCACTTAGGTTAGTATCCTATGATCATGGTAGGTTGGTTCATGATGAGACCCCCCGTTCTTTATGGGAAAATTTTATTGTATATATATA
>JZKD02S0310487.1:877308-899986 GCA_000966675.3 Picea glauca | reverse complement strand
TAAGGTGTGTGGGACCATCCACAAAATAATGACAGATCATTGTAATGACGATTAGAGGAAGTGCTGGTGAAAATTATTTGATGAAGCCACACTTACGGAGGAATGGCTAATGTTTGAATGATAAAGAAGGGAGCAACGATCGCGTGAAAAGGAACAACAATTGTTCTTGTTCAAAAGGAACAATAGGTGCGCGAAAAGGGAACAACAGTTTTTCCGTTCAAAAAGGAACAACAGGTGTGCGAGAAAGGAACAACAGGTGCGTGAAAAGGAACAACAGTTGTTCCATTACAAAAGGAACAACAGACGCGCGAGATAGGAACAACAATTGTTTCGTTCAAAAAAAGGACAGCAGGTGCACAAGAAAGGAACAACAATTGTTCCATTCAAAAAAAGGAACAGCAAGCGCGCGAGAAAGGAACAACATTATCATGATCATGTAAAAGATAGAGTTTGTATGATAAAACAAAACGAGAGTATGGAATAGAAGAAGGTGCTAATTGTAGTTATCTGTCCTGATTCTTGTTTCCTAGATGAATTTTTATAAAACAAAGAAAAACTAACCACTCAGTTGGAAAACTATGTACAATATAAACATAATACATCATTTATGGAGTTGGGGTGGATGGGTTACCTTCCTATCCAGCCAAAATCTGCATCGTAGGGTCTTTACTTACTTCTTGGTAGAAAGAATCTTTTGAAGGTGGCTAGTGGTAAAGTCGTAGCCGGTGTCCATTGACCAGAAAGGGTGATCCAGACCCATCGATGGTGCTCAAAGTAACCGTGCCATTATCATGGACTTCATTAATTTCATATGGCCCTAGCCATCGTGTCTGTAATTTCCCAGGAAAGTCCTGAAATCTGGAATCATAGAGGAGTGCCCAGTCGCCTTTCTTGAATTATTTCTTCTTGATATGCTTGTCGTGCCAAGCTCTCTATCACTGAATAAAAACTGTGTGATCCATAGCACACAAGTGTGCTTCATCCAATTCGTTGAGTCATTGAAGGCATCGTTTATGTGCTTCTGTAAGATATAGTCCAATTTCCTGGGCCATTCTTAGGGTCTTGATCTCGAATTCTATTGGGAATATGGGTTCTTTACCATAGAGTAGATGATAAGGAGAGTATCCAATGGTGTTATGCCAGGTTGTACAATAAGCCCATAAGGCATTTGGGAGCTCAGTAGCCCAATTCTGTCGGTTTGTTAAGACAGTCTTCGTCAAAATTTCCTCTAGGACCTTATTGGTGCTTTCTACCTGCCCGTTTTCTTGTGGGTGGTATGGAGAATTAACTCTGTGCTTGATGTGATAGCTGTCTAGGGTGGCTATGATTCTATGGCCTGTAAATTGTGACCCTCCATCAGTAATTATTTCTCTGGGTAGTCCATACCGTACAAACAATTTGAAAAGGAATTTGATGACTACTTCTTATGTTGCATTTGGTAAATCTTCCGCCTCTACCCATTTGGTCATGTAGTCCATTGCAACGAGAATATAGGCCTTTTTGTTTGAATTTGGATTAAAGGGGCCGACGAAGTCCAGCACCCATCTTTCAAATGGTTCTACAACTAGTTGTGTTTTCAAGGGCATTTCATCAACTTGACCTAGTTTCTCCATCCGTTGACAGTTGTTGCATGTCTGGACATATTTATTTGCATATCTGAATATTGAGGGCCAATAATATCCCATCTGTAAGATTTTGTGTCCATTCCTGCGGTCTACAAAATCCCCCCCACAGGGCTCGTCATGTCCTTCTTTCAATATGTCATAGATTTCATCCTCCCGTACGCATCGCCAGATCTGGAGATCAACTCCTGTGTGGAAAAGATATCCATTGATCCAAGTGAATCGTGCGCTACGTTGGATGATTAGTCATCTTTCCTTTGATGATAAATGTGTCGGTAATTGATCCTTAGTTGTTAATGAGTCGTCTGTTTTGGGGAATCGGGACAGGAAGTCTGTGACAATATTTTCTCTCCCAGGTCGATCTTTGATGGTGATATCAAATTCCTACAATAATAACAACCATTGAGTGACCCATCCATTAGTAATTGGTTTATTAGCTAGATATCTAATGGTAGAATGATCAGTATACAGGATACCTGGATAGCCTTTTATATAATGACGAAATTTATTGATGGCATGTATAACAGCTAAGAACTCTTTCTTTGTTACTATATAATTAAGTTCAGTTGGAGTTAGATTCTTGCTAATGAAATAAATGGCGTGGGGTTTCTTTTCTTCTTCCTGTCCCAGAACAACGCCTATGGCAATGTCTGAGGCGTCGGTGGAAATTTGAAATGGTATTTTCCAATTTGGTCCCCTCAACACTGGCGCTATTGAGATCAGTTTCTTTAGTTATGAAAAAGCCACATTGCATTTGTCAGACCATTGAAATTCTACATTACCTGTCAATGCATGTAAAGGCGCAACAGTTTTTGAAAAATTTGGCATAAATCTGCGATAGTATCCTAAAGCACCAAGGAAACTATGTACCTCAGTTTGTGTGTGTGGAGTAGGTAGATTAAGAATTACCTCAATTTTTGCTGGGTCTACTCTAATTCCATCTGCATAAATTTAATGCCCTAATACCACACCTTATGTCATCATCATGTGACATTTTTCATGGCTTAAACATAACCTAGTAGCGATGCATCGTTCCAATACCTTCTCCAGATTATTCAAGGCTTGATTGAAGTCGTCACTGTACGGGGTGAAATCATCCATGTAGAGTTCAAGCCCTTCGCTAATCAGATCACTGAATATGCTTAGAATGGCCCTTTGGAATGTAGCTAGAGCGTTACAAAGTCTGAAGGGAAATACTTTGTAGGGAAAGGTACCCCAGGGACATGTGAATGTCGTTTTATCCTGATCTTTTGGGGAAGTCTGAATCTGATTGTAGCCGCTGAAACCATATAGGAAAGATAAGAATTTCTTCCCTGCCAAGGTATCTAGGACCTGATCGATGAAAGGTAATGGAAAATGATCTTTTTGAGTAGCTTTGTTTAGTTCCCTGTAATCAATGTAGATTCGCCACTTCCTGTTTTTCTTTGGGACGACAACTAATGGGAAAACCCATCGGCTATCTGAGATAGGGTATATAAAATATGCATCCAACATATTTTGTATCTCTTCTTTAACAATATCTCTGAGGTGGGGGTTCGGTCTTCTTTGCGGTTGTCGGATAGGTCGGGTGTCTTTCTTAATATAAATGTGGTGTGTGCAGAGTTGTGGATCAATACCTTTCATATCAGAGTACTCCCGGGAAAAAGCTTGCTGGTATTTAGAGAGAATTTGGATTAGCTTTTGTTGTTGTTTCTCTTCTAAGTTGAAATTAATGTTCAGAGACTTCCCTGGTGCGATCTCAATGGATTTGCTATTGTGAACAATGATAGTCAGAATTTGTTGTTCCATTAAATCTTCCAATGGGTCTCCCTGTGCTTCACAGTCTAGAATAGCTTGGAGCATCTGGCATGTTGGGTTACTTACAAGGGTTGGGTTTTTAATAAACACACTGATTACATCATCCTCTAGGTAATTCTTGTGCTTGAGGGTTTCTTCCATCATTAGTGGGGCACGCAGATCCTTCTCAGGATATCGTGGTGGTGGAAATTGTGGGTGTACAATCGTTGGACTAGGTTTGGTTGGAGGATATAAGATGAGATTCCTTGTAACTCCTCCTCTAGCAATTGTCATTGTACCCAATCAACAGCCTATGTATGCATCGACCGTTGTGAGCCATGGTCTGCCCAATATCAATGGATGCCCTTCAAGTCCACTTTTTGGGTTGATGATGAGAAAATCTGCAGGATATTCCCAAGAATAAATTGAAATGGCTATATCCTGTAGTGTGCCGAGTGGTTTTACCACTGATCGATCAACCAATTGCAACATAATCGGGGTTGGGTCGAAACAGTGAAGACCCAATGCATTGCAGGTTTCCATAGTTAGAATATTGATGGCCGCCCCCAAATAAACTAGGGTATTTGGAAAGGAACAACCCTGAATCTGAACTGTTACTATCGGGTTCCCCGGATCTGCATATTTAATTGGTGTTTCTCTACCCAAAATTAGATCAGATAAGGCTCCCACTACATGAACTGTTGATGATGAATTTTTCATTTTTCTGATGCGCTTCCTCCCACATAACTCCTTGATTGTCTTTGCGTAGATCGATATGTCTTGTAGGGCTTGTAGGAGTGGAATTTTGATGTATAAATTCATGAGTTCCCCTACAATGTTGAAGTCAGGATATACAATGGGTTTTGCTATCATCAATATTTCGGGGAACAGAGGGGAGGGAATTTCATCCTTATCAGAGTTTTGTGATTCGATTGTGCTCCTCCCTTGCCTAATTTCTTCTATTATTACCACAGTCGAGGGTGTTATTGCTGGTTGTTTTTCATTCCCCTGTTCTTGGGGAACATCATTTTGTTCGGGAGAGATGATGCACCCTGATCTTAACTGAAGTTCATTGCACCCTACTAAATTAATTTCCCCTTCTCCACTTTCCATAATTTGGATGAGCTGAGCTGGTTTGTTATTGGGATTTGAGTGGGGTTGGGCAGGTAATTGAGGGCACAATTGTGATTGGGGCAATGGGAGTGGAGTTTGTAATGGAGGTTGGGTTTGAGAGGTCATCCCCATAGGTTGGTTATTCATCCTCATGGGGTGTTGCCAGTTCCGGTTCCAATTTGGGTTTTGGGTAGTCGAGTTAGGCCATTGTGGAGTGTAGGTATTATTCGAATTTTTCCAGGATGAGGTGGGGTATTGTGAATTTGTCCAATTGGAACTTGTAGTTGGTTGATTTTTCCAGTTGGGGTTTGTGGCAGACTAGTTTGGCCAGGTAGGAATTGCAGGTGGGTACTTTTGGGGCTGTCAGTTCTGATTAGTAAATGGCTGACCCTGCCATGTGCTGCCAAAATTTTGTTATTGATTATACTGTCCAAAAATCTGCTGTTGATTGTACTATCCAGGAAAGAAAGAGGAAGGGTCTTGAAATGTATTTTGAGGCCAAGACTACCACTAACGACGCTGAGCCATCATATATAATGGTTCTTTTTCCTCTTCTGCTTCTTTGAATACAACTTTCAATCCAGGGAGTGATCGACATTCCTCTGTGTCGTGATCCTTGGCGCAAATAGCGCAAACCCAAACTATATCCAAGGGGCATTCCCTTGGGCCATGTTTCTTTCTGCACCTGTGGAAAAATATAGCCAAGGTCTGCTCTGCCTCTACCTTTTTTTGTTTGGCCTGCAATACATCCAATTGTGTAGTCAGAGTGCTCAAAATATCTGTTTTAAAGTTTTCTAGGAGATTACCGACTTCAGTTCACATAACACCCCCAATGGAGATATTGTTATTTCTTGTGAGGGATGTTCACATTCCTGACCTGGTTCATGTACTTCCTAATGAGAACCTGATACACAATAGAACAATATCTTCATAAGTTTCCTGATAAATGTCACCTTTCCCCATTAAATTCAATGTTTCTACCCATCCATCTCTCATACCTTTGATCAGATTTGCTTTGAGTACTTCACCTAGTAATGTACCATAGGGTGATCTTTGCAAATTATATTGAAATCTTTCGACATATTCTTCTAATGATTTATTTTCTTTCGCAGTCATTTGAAAGATTTCATCTTTTAGGTATCTGGTTCTGCAATAATCCTGATATTTTAACAAGAATGTTTGTTTCATCTGGTCCCATGAATTGATGGTTCCACCTCCCAATCCCATGAACCAGCGTAGGGCTGCTCCCTTCAAGGTAGAGGGGAATAGTTTTAATTTTTGGGGTTCATAGGTGTAATCGTACCCTCTACATAGGACATCAAATTCAAATAGGAATGCATACGGGTCTTCTGAAATCAGTCCATGGAAGGTTGGCAGGTTTTGTAAGGGGATTGCTTTCATGGGGGCATTGGCAATTGGATCAACTATTGGATACTCCAACGTGGAGGTCTGGGGTTGTTGTTGATTTGCTTGTGCCATTTGATCGAAAATGTGCCAAAAAATTTTAGGAGGTTCTTGATCCGGGTATTCTATTTGAAATTTTTGATTATTTGGTCTTCCAAGGAGTTTGACTGCACTTCCTTTATCTGGGATTTCAGATATGCCTTCTTCTTTTGCAGGAGACTCAGGATCCGGTGGTGGTGGTGGTGGTGGGTATGCCTTGGCAACCCCTCTAGTTTCTCCTATTCCCTCCTCCAGATTATTAGAGCTTCCCTATTCTAAGGGGTTGAGTGGTGGGAGATCTATATTATGAAAGCTTTGCTCAGTCCCTTCAGTTTTTCTATGAATCTCAGTGTGGGCCATAGTTGGTGAAACTATTGCCTGAGGGATTCGGGTGGGTCCTTTCCTAGGTCCAACCGAAGCTTGAGATTCACCCTTTTTGATGATTTCATCTATGAAAGTGCTTCTTCCAAGGATCACCGAACTCTAGGTTTTGGTTTTTCAAGATCCTTTTTTCTAGTCATACACACTTCACACAACAACAAAATAAATTTCAACAAAATAAAGCACCTACAAAGCCTCTTAAGTGTCAATTGGAGGTAAGCGTTGGCATAAGCATTTTACTTATTACCTGCGTAGGTTCTTACCTTCCGTCTTCAATACCTTGTCCTCCAGAGAGACAACCTATGCTACCTTTGACATTCTCCCCAGTAACAACACCAAAATGTTGGTGTCTAAAGATGTCCTAAAAACAACCTTAGTTTAACATTAATTTATCAACTTGGAGATTCGTCTTTTATCTCAAGAATATCGGCAAAGTCTATGTAGGTAGCCTAAAATTGTGTAGCTAAACCAAATCTAAGTTCATCAATAATCAAGATCCTCAAACATTCACCAAAGATTCTAAGAGCTAAATGAAATTGAAATTTGATTACTAAGATGCTGTGAAATGGAAAGGAACTAATTAATCTATTGAATTTACTTAACTAGAAAGCAATAATTGAATCTAACTAAGGACTTGCAAAATTAAGTATCAATTATGAATTCTGATTACTGGAAAGGAAATGACAAATTATTCTATCTACAGAAAGAAACAACAATTATAATCTAATCGAAAGAGACAACTAATGTAACTTTGTTGAAAGGAACAACTATTGTAACTTTAACTGAAAGGAACAACTATTGTAACTTTAACCGAAAGGAACAACAATCGTAAATCTAAGGAAAAGGAACAACACAGATGAAAATGTGAGGAATTGTCAAACAATAACTTCAGAAATGGAAATCATAACGAAAATCATTAATACTTGAGGGAAATGTCTATCTTATATATGCAAACAATCATAAAATCATTAACACACATGCATTTATCCTTGGCTATTGTAAAAGCGATATGGATCACAAAATAGAAATCAAACTTTGAACTGATACAATTACAAAACGAGACAGTAGCTCCTTCAGACTGGGCCCTCGGTCTTCAGAAGTACTTCTATGAGAAACTTAGAGCATAGGAATGATAAAAACAATCAAAACTTTCATTGATTCCATGGCTGGTAAAACATTTACAAAAACTGCTTGTGCAAAACAGTTCTGAATCTAATTACTTGAATGCGTTTTTTTCTTTGTTTTTATGGATCTATTACCCTCTTATATATTACAATAGTTTTGGGTAAATCAAGCTATCCTGAGGATTGAAAGATCCGCAGGATTTCTTTATTATTATAAAATTACAATATAGAAAATGCATTATCTTCAAATTTCTTTGCGCCTAAAAAGTCTTCAACCTCCAATAGCTTGCGCATAGCCAAAATCTCCTTGGTTATCTTTGACAGTTATTTATCCAATTCTGCAACAAAATCAAACCATTCCAATCATAATTTAGAATCTATTTAATAAAAATTTAATAACAACCCTAAGAGACACATTAATCATATTCTTTCTTATATGTTCCTAACTATCTAAAGAATCAATCAAAATCATATCATGAACTGTGGGAAAAAGGAAGATATTTATACCGTTTTCGTAACCCAACATCCTCGTTCTTGTGGATTTATAGGGATTTCCATATATCGTTGGAAAGGTATTGGAATAATATTTTCAACCATATATCCCATGCTCCCATTTGAGCTAGGTATTCATAGTATAAATGGCCTCAAATATAGGGTATCCAAACTAAGCATCAAAAATCCAAAAACAATATTTCCAACAATGTCCATCTTAAAATATTTATGTTAGGTACTAGATCTATTATATTAAGAAGAAAATAGAGATATTGTAGAAAATATCAATGAAACAAAAAAATGTAGAGAATCACAATACCAAAAATGATACCTTTATTGATAGAAACTAATGCTCACTTGTCTCTTCAAGGGGGAACCTCCAAAAGAGCAACACTCCATTACAATAATTCTCAAGACAAGGATTCCTCATTCCTTGTACTCTTATTTATACTAATTCTATCTTCTAAATAAAATTCTATAGGAATATCTTTCTAAAAGCAGAAGATTCTATTAGGTCTTCTTATATTGACTTGTTCACATTTATTAAATATGCATTATTAACTAATGGCCACCTTTATTACATGGAAAATACATTATTCTACCTATGTGAGGGGTTAGGGAGGTTAGGTCCGTAACATGTACTCCCCCTTGAATAACAACATTGTCCTCAAGGATTGAGATGAGGAAATTATTGCAAAATGGCGGTCAGATCCCAAGTGGCATCTTTTGGAGTCGTATGTTTCCACTGAACTAACACTTCCTTGATGGTGCACTAACAAAGACGAAGATCTCGTTGGTCCAATAATGCTTGTGGCTACAACCAAAATAAACCTTATTCAACAACTCAAGGAGATTGGTTTCAATTTGGAACTTAGTTCCAATCACTTTCTTTAAGCATCAAACATGAAAAATAGGATGGATCTTAGAATGAATGGGCAAAGCTAACTAGTAGTCCACATGCCCCACTAACTTGAGAATTGTATAAGGACCATAAAATTTGTGAGAAATTTTATGACCGTGTTAAACTTTGAGTGAAGTATTCTTATAAGGTTGTAGATGAAGAAACACCTGGTCCTCTTCAACAAATTGACATTCAAAATGACCATGATCTGCTTATTTCTTCATGTGATTTTGAGCCATGACCAAATTGTCTTTGAGGGTATGGAGAATGGCCTCTCGAACTACAATATTTTCTTCCACCTCTTGAATATTTGAGACACCTAGCATGTATGGTAGAATCAATGGTGGATTTTATCCATAGAACACTTCAAAAGGAGTCATGCAAGTAGTTGTATGGTAAGATATGTTGTACCACCATTCATCTAGGGGTAACCACTAGGCCCTCTAATTTTGTATGTCGGACGCAAAACACCTTAAATATGTTTCCAAACACTTGTTGAAACCTTCATTTTGGCCATTAGTTTGGGGATGATAAGCAGTGCTGAGATGCAATTGGGTTCCCTGGAGCCTGAACAATTCTTGCCAAAAATTGTTGGTGAAAAATGGATCTCTGTCAGAGATAATAGAATGTGTCATGCAATGAAGTTTGAAGATATTATCCATGCAAATTTGAGTCACTGTGGATGTACTGAATGGGTGTTGAAGAGAATATAAATGAGAATATTTGGAAATACGATTGAATACCACCATGATGAATGACTTATTTCCCGATTTTGATAAACCCATAGTGAAATACATAGAAATATCCCTCCAAATAGCAGGGGGAATCATAAGCACTTGGAGTGTGCCTGGGTATTTGAATATTTCTCCCTTGTTGCATTGATATACATCAAATTCAAACATAAAGGTGTAGACATCCTATTTCATACCATCCTAGAAAAAATAATGTTTGACCCTTTCATAGGTTTTGATAAACCCTGAATGCCCAGCTGTTCGTGAAGCATCAAGCTTAGAAAACACCATGGATTTAACTTGTGACTATTTGATTAAATAAAAATGGCCTTTGTAGTGAATATCTTAATTGTGCCAATAGTACCCTGGAGAAGATGGAGAATGGTATTGCAATTGTTGAATTAGGAGAGAAAGTTTGGGGTCTTGCAGCCATTCCTGGTGAGTAACTTGGATCCAATATGGTACAATGAAGGAGAGGGAAAAGAGGGACCCTTCTTCTTCATACTTCTTGGAAAGAGAGTCAACAAACACAATTTATTTTCCCTTCTTTTAAATGATCTCATAATCATATCCAAATATCTTGGTCACCCATTTTTGTTGCTCCGGGGATGAAATTCGTTGTCCCAAAAAATACTTGAAGATTTGATGATTAATTTTAATTTGGAAGAATTTCCCCAATAGATAAGGATTCCAAAGATCCATGACATGAAGAATAGCCAAAATTTCCTTTTCATAAATTGATTGGACCAAATGTCTCTTCAAAATTTGTTTGCTAATGAAGGCCAAAGGCCTACCATCTTACATGAGGGTTGCCCCAATTGCTTTCCCTGAAGCATCACACTCTGGGAAAAAAGTATTTGTGAAGTAGGGAAGGGCCAAGATCATAGTCGTGCACATAGCCTCTTTCAAGGCATGAAAGGATTGATCAGTTGTTGGATTCCAAGTGAAAGTATTATTTTTAAGGAGAGTAGTGAGAGTTTTTGCAATTTTTCCATAATTCTGAACAAACTTGCAATAATATCTCGTTAAACAAAAAAAACCATGAAATCCCTTAATATTTTTAGGGCGAGTCCAATCCTACATAGCTTCAATTTTCTTAGTATCCACCCATACAACATCCTTGTCGAAAACCTGGGTACTCCACTTCTGAGGCTCCAAAGGAACATTTAGATTGTTTGAGCAAAAGTTTGTGCTGAGAGAGTAGATGGATAAATTGATCCACATGGGCGATATGGGATGCCCATGTTTTACTACAAATGAGAATATGATCAAAGAAAAATAAGACAAAATGATGGAGAAAAGGACATAAAACATGATTTGTGAGACTTTGGAAAGTGAAGGGAGCATTACATAGGGCAAAGGGAATTACCAAGAAATCATAGTGACCCTCATGAGTTCTACATGCAGTCTTGGGAATGTCTTCCTTTTTCATACCTATATGGTGGTAGCCATAATGAAGATCAATTTTAATAAAGTATTGAGCACTGCTCAATTCATCCAATAGATCATCAATGGAAAGAATGGGAAATTTGTCTTTGATGGTGAGTTTGTTAAGGGGGTGAAATCCTAGAAAATGCACCAAGTGATTTATTTCTTGAGTAGCATGACCACGAGAGAAGAATAGGGGTTGGTAATACAATGGATAACACCCACGTCAAGCAATTCTTGAATATTTTTTTCAATTTCATTCTTCTGGGCAAAAGGATGACGATAAGGGCAGGGTGAACAATGGGAGGAAGACTACCCGAGACTAGAGTAATGGAATAATTACGAACACCATGGGAAGGGGTAATTCCATGAGGAGTGGAAAAAATATCTTGGTGTTTGGAGAGGATATATGGGAGGTTAGGATGGACAGAGTGTGTCTCAACTACTTGAATGGAATGGAGTTGGGGAATAATGCCCAAATGACCTTTTTTGAGCATCTTTTCCATTTGATGGGAAATAATGATAACAAGGGAGCCTACTATGATTCCTTGGAACTTATATTGTTATTTATCATGTTGGAATTGCATGGTTAATTCATTAAAATACATTAGGATGGGGTCGAGAGTGCATAACCATTCCACACTAAGAACAATGTCACAACCACCCATGTTCATAACAAACATATGAGATTTAAAGTTGTATTTGTTGAAATATTGTAACTGCAAAGATTATTCTATTTATTATTGATTTATTATTCATTAGATCAATCCTCTTTTGTGGATTGATCATGTTGGGCATTGTAAATGACCAAATACCCTTTTTCATATTGGTCAAACCCTAATTGTAATATGCAAATTAAGAAGTTGACCCCCAAGAAAATTAAAGTGGTTCTAACCACCAAGAAAGACAAGTTGGCCCTTCCAGTGAAGAGACACCTCCTTTCAGCGCTTTCCAGTTTGTATAAATAAAGGAAGCCATCGCCTCATTTGTTAACTCAATCAGATCACTCATCTAGTGCACAAGTATTGAAGGAAGATGCAATTACCAGTTGCCAAAAGAAGGAAGAGAGAGAGGCGTATTTCTTGGGAGAGGATATTCTCTAGTGTTTGGTTTATTGTATTGGCATTGTATTGGATATCTATATTAAGGAAGTTTTTGCTGGGTTTTCTTCCCCATGAGGGTTTCCCAGGATACATGTTGTGTATCTTGTGATTGTGTTTCTCTCATTGATCCTATCTATGCTATGGTTATCTAGTAAATTGAAAAGAAACCTAATATTAGATTAAAATTTAACATGGTATCAGAGCTAAGCTAAAGAGAGCATATTTCATTGGATAAAGAAAAATGTCATTGTTGTCGTACAAGAAAATTAGGGATTTTTATTAAAGAGGAATTTCATCCCAAAATTCATCTAGAAAAGTGCACCCTAGCCCAAGGAACTCTTTGGTACCTTCAACGCACCTTTTCAATGGATATAACTCCTGGAAAGTGAAACCCTAGTTTTCACTGGTACCATAAGTACCAGAAAACCAGAAGCACCATAAAACCAGAAGTACAAGAAGTACCAGAAAAACAAAAGCACCAGAAAACCAGAAGTACCGAAAGTATCAGAAAACTAGAAGCACCAGTCTAGAAATTCACTGGTCAAGTTTGAGGGGGGAAATTTTGGATTTTATGAAATCTAGCTACACCAGGATACTTTCCTCAGCCAAGCGCACCTCCTGGTAAGTTCAAAACTCAATTCTGAGCATATTCAATTTTTGCTCATTTTCCTAGATCCGGGTAAAGATGTCTACAAGCACTAAGCTTGTTGACAAGATAGAAGGTGTAGAAAACTTATGTGCCTAGAATTATAGGATTTCACTCATTCTTGAAGAGAATGAACTAACAATATTCATTAAATAAAATGTACCAGAACCCGCCGATGCTGCAGCTAAAGAAAAACACCAAAAGGACACGATTAGGGCCAAAAGAATCATTGCAGATTCTATCAAAGATCACTTGATTCCTCAAGTGGATTCAAATAAGACTCCAAAATAAATGTTTGATTCCTAACCATATTATATTAAGGAAGGAAAATCAATCAGAAGATGAATCTAAGAACTCAACTCAAGAATACAAGGATGCAGAAAGGAGAAACAATCTAGGAATATTTCTCTAGAATATCACAATTCAAAGAACAACTAGAAGCAATTGAATATACTATAGATGAACACAAACTTATAATGACAATCCTTAATGGTCTCACAAGACCTTGGGATGCATTCATCCAAACTATTTGTGACAGAAAAGACAAACTACAATTTGATAGTCTTTGGGAAGAATGTGTTCAAGAAGAAGCAAGAGTAGCTAACCGAGAAGATTTTCTATCAAGAGATGAATACCAATCCCTAGCTACTCATACTAAAGGAGGAATAAAGAAGTCTTACTTCAAGAAAGAAACTCATAAGGAGTCTCACCCCCCAAAAAAAATCATACATAAAGAATATCATCCAAGGAGATTCCAGAAGTTTCAGAAAGGGCAAAGAAGAGAAAAATATTTCTTATCCTACCAATGTTACCATTGTGACAAGATGGGACACATTTCTAAGAATTTTTCATCTAAACAAGAAGAATACAAGAAGAGAAACAAGAGGTACCATTCCCATGCAGTTGAATATGAAGAGCCACCCACAAAGATGATAAAAGAACAGATTGAAGACTATGTCTTAATCTCTGCCCTCTCAGGATCAGTGTCACTTGGCGAGGACACTTGGCTCATTGATAGTGGTGCATCCAAGAACATGAAAGATTAAAGAGACATTCTCTCTTTCCTTACAGAAAAGAATCTTCCCTAGAAAGTTACACTTGGAGATGATTATCAATACCCTATCAAGGGAGTAGGATAATCAAACTATAAGCTTGATTCAGGGACCCCAATGAAGATGAAGGATCTACTATATGTACCAGGTTTGACAAAGAACTTACTCTCCATCTCAGCTTTATAAAATAAAGGCTTCAGAGTTGCCTTCATAGATGGAGAAGTTCTTATGTGGGCCAAAGGAAAAACCATGGAAGAAACAATTCTTATTGGAAACGAAGAAGGTGGATTGTATAAGCTAAAGGGTCACTCAAAAGAAACCATGACCCACTCCATCGATAATCCATGTGAACTTTGGCATAGAATATTAGCCCACATCAACTACAAAGCATTACCATATGTAATCAAGGCAGTCATAGGTCTACCAGAATTCAAGGTTTACCATGAAGGAGTGTGCAATGGATGTGCATAAGGAAAGAACATCAAGAACCCTTACCTGAAGAGAGACAGTAAAGCATAAGGATTCCTAGAGCTCATTCACTCAATTGTGTCAAATAATTACCATATGTAAGCAAGGCAGTCATAGGTCTACAAGAATTCAAGGTTTACCATGAAGGAGTGTGCAATGGATGTGCATAAGGAAAGAACATCAAGAACCCTTTCCTGAAGAGAGAAAGTAAATCATAAGGATTCCTAGAGCTCATTCACTCATATGTGTGTGGCCCAATTCCATAAACCTCCATTAGTGGGTATGTATACTATGTATCTTTTATTGATGACTATTCTCGTAAAACCTGGGTTTACTTTTTGAAATCAAAAGATGAAGTGTTCAGTAAATTCAAGGAATTCAAATACTTGATAGAGAATCTCTCTGAAATAAAGATCAAGATACTCAGGTCAGATAATGTAGGAGAATACACCTTAAAAGAGTTTTCAAACTTTTGCAAATATGCCGGGATCAAGAGGGAGCTCACCACTCCCTACAATCCTCAACAAAATAGTGTAGTGGAAAGAAATAACAAAACTATAATGGAAGTAGTGAAGACCATGATCCATGATCAATATATTCTAATTCACTTATGGGAAGAAGAAACAAAAACAAAAATATATGTACAAAACATATTATCTCATAGTGCACTTGGGTTCAATACCCCTGAAGATATGTTCTTCGGAAAGAAGCTAGAAGTAAGCCATCTCAAAATATTTGGCTGCCCAATATTTGTATACATTCCAAAAGAGAAGAGAAATAAGCTGGACCCTTCAGAAAAGAAGGGAATATTTTTTGGATACTGTGAGGTCTCTAAGGCCTTCATATTTTATATATCAGGTTACCATCTTATTGAGATCAAAAGGGATGTAACCTTTGATGAAGATGAAACACTCAAGAAATCAAGAAGATGCCAGCTTGAAGAAGTATGTGAAGAAGAGCATGTAGCTCCCATAGTTGCAGAACCAGTGAGGGAAGTCAAAACTTCCCCTGATGAGGAGATCCTAGAAGATCATGACATAATAGAATCTCAAGAACCTCCCCATATGATGATCTCTCACAAGAGAAAGCTAGCCTGGGCAAAGGAACTTATTGAAGATGGAGAGAAGTATGGTGCCCCCGAAGGAACCATGAGACAAGTGAAGAAACCTAAGCCATTCTCCAGTTATATCACTTTGATGTGTGATATCTTAGAGAATGAGCCTACCTTCTTTGAAGAATCCATTCATAAGAAAGAATGGGCATATGCCATGACAAAAGAATACCAATCCATCATAAAGAATGATGTATGGGAAATAGTTCCTAGACCAAAGAGAAAGGATGTGGTATCTTCCAAATGGATTTTCAAAATAAAACATGTTGCTGATGGAAGTATTGAGAAATATAAGGAAAGTTTTGATGCTCATGGATTTTCTCAAAAGGAATGCATTGATTATGAAGAGATGCTTTCTCCTGTATCCAGATAAACTTCAATCAAAACCATCATAGCCCTTACAACTAAGATGAAGTGGAAGTTACACCAGATGGATGTGAAAACAACCTTCTTGAATGGTGTCATTGAAGAAGAAGTGTATATAGAACAACCTCAAGGGTTTGAAGTTGAATACAATAAGAATAATGTCTGCAAGTTGAAGCAGGATCTACACGGATTCAAGCAAGATCCTAGAGCTTGGTATGGAAGGATTGGCGGTTTCTTGATGAGCTTGGTCTTTACCAAGAGTAAATTTGATTCTAACCTTTACTTCAAGGTTATGAATGATGAGCCTGTTATATTTTTGTTGTATGTGGATGACTTATTCTTACTTGGATAAGAAAATCTCATCATTGAATGTAAGAAGAATTTCGTTGCAGAATTTGAGATGAGAGACCTTGGCCTAATGCACTATTTCTTAGGTCTTGAGGTTTGGAAAAGCCCAGAGAGGATCTTCCTTAACCAAGGGAAGTATGCAGTTAAAATACTGAAGAAAATTGATATGTTGGAGTGCAAGTCCATGAATACACCCATGAAAACAAAGTTGAAGCTCCTGGTTGAAACTTCGTTAGAATTGATTGATTATGCACTATATATACAGATCATTGGATCATTGATGTATCTTAGGAACACCAGGCTAGATATATGTTTTGCTGTGAACACATTTAGTCAGTTTATGGTAGAGCCCAGACATGTTCACCTAGTTGCTGCAAAACATGTGATGAGGTACCTTAAGGGTACATTAGATTGTGGTCTCAGTTATAATGGAGATCATGACTTCAGACTGAGTGGTTATATTGATTCAGATTGGGTTGGAAGTGTCTCTGACAGAAACAACACTTCAGGATGTTGTTTCAGTCTGGGGTTAGCCATGATCTCATGGAAGAGTAGGAAGAATTCAAGCATTTCTCTCAGCACGATAGAAGCATAATACATTGTTTCATGTTCCGCCAATTGTGAAGCCATATGGCTTCGAAAGTTTTTGACATGTCTATTCAATCTAGAGATGGAAGCAACTGTGATCCTATGTGATAACTAGAGCTGCATAAATATGGTAGAGAACCCTATGTTCCATGACAAGTCAAAACACATAGAGAAACGATATCATTAAATCCATGATATGGTGCAGAGAGGATCCATAAAACTCTAGTATGTTATCACAGATGAACAATTTGTTGATGTTTTGACCAAGCCTCTATCTTGTGTAAAGTTTGAGCACTATCGAGATAATCTTGATGTAGTCAAAAAGGAACTCCATCGAAAGGGGGAGTAGTGTTATTTCCAGCTTCGTGTTGTGATGCCAGCCTAGTGCTGAACATTTCCAGCCTCGTGTTGATGTTGTTGTGATGCCAACTTCATGCTGTGATGCCAACCTAGTGCTGAATATTTCCAGCTTTGTGCTGATGTTGTTGTGATGCCAACTTTGTGTTGTGATGCCAGCCTAGTATTGAATATTTCCAACTTCATGTTGATGTTGTCGTGTTTCCATCCTTGTGTTGTGATGCCAACTTTGTGTTGTGATGCCAGCCTAGTATTGAATATTTCCAACTTCATGTTGATGTTGTCGTGTTTCCATCCTTGTGTTGTGATGCCAGCTTCATGCTAATGTTGTTGTGTTTCTAGCCTCGTGTTGTGATGCCAGCTTCGTGCTGATGTTGTTGTGTTTACAACCTCGTGCTGTGATGCCAACTTCATGATGAAGATTCCTAGCCTATTGTTGATGTTGATGATGCTCCAACCTTTGTGCTGTGATGTTGTTGTTATTGATGATGGTGTATTGGTGTTATACTAATCCATGTTGATGAAGATGATGATTCCATTCCATCTCCTTGCTATGAATGATGATATTGATGATGATAAAAACTTCCGATGATTTATAGATATTCCACTCAATGTTCTTGACATTGTTGATGTTGTTTCCCTCTCTCTCTCTCCCGATGATGTTGTAGAATACCCTTGTTGTTAAGGGGGAGTGTTGAAATTTTGTAACTGCAAAGAATATTCTATGTATTATTGATTTATTATTCATTAGATCAATCCCCTTTTGTGGATTGATCATGTAGGGCATTGTAAATGACCAAATCCCCTTTTTTGGATTGGTCAAACCCTAATTGTAATATGAAAATTAAGAATTCATCCCCTAAGAAAATTAAAGTGGTTCTAACCACCCAGAAAGACAAGTCGACCATACCAATGAAGAGACACCTCCTTTCAATGCTTGCCAGTTTGTATAAATAAAGGATTCCAATGCCTCATTTGTTCACTCACTCAACTCACTTATCTAGTGCACAAGTATTGAAGGAAGATGCAGTTACCAGTTGTCGGAAGAAGGAAGAGAGAGAGGCACATTTCTTGGGAGAGGATATTCTCTAGTGTTTGGTTTATTGTCTTGGCATTGTATTGGCTATCTATATTAAGGAAGTTTTTGTTGGGTTTTCTTCCCCATGAGGGTTTCCCAGGATAAATGTTGTGTATCTTGTGATTATGTTTCTCTCAGTGATATTATCTATGCTATGGTTATCTAGTAAATTGAAAAGAAACCTAATAATAGATTAAAATTTAACAGTATTAACCAATTTGGAGACACACATTTTCAAAATGGCCGACACATTTCATGGAGCCACCATTGGAAATCATGAATTGAAAATTGTTGACGACATGAATATAGCAATTGATTTCCTGGGAAATGAAGCAATGAATAAAATTATAGGTGATGCCACTTTCAACAAGGATTATGACCTTCCTATGCTAAATTTATCCAATGAGCTTGAGGGTTTGGGGAGAAGATAAGCTAGTGAGGGAATACAGTGAAATCAATAGTTCAATTTCTAGTGGATTAGAGGGTGGAGTAGGATCATTTTTCGAGGTTAGTTCTTCCACTGGGGATGCTTCAACCTCGTCTTTAGCAACATCCTCAAAAATGACCACAAAAATATTTTTTTCCTTACACTTGTGCCCTAGAAAATATTTGTCATCAAAAATATAGAAAAGGTCCTTTACTTGGCGTTCATCCATTTCAACCCAAGTTAATTTATGGATCTTGAGAGGAGTAGCATGAGGGGTAGGATTGGTAGGCTGAGGCTATGGAAGAAAATATGGTTTTCAATTCTGGGAAAAAATAACATGTTGTTCTTCCTTGGCATGTTGAGTAACTTCCAACCATGTCTGGGGATGAGCCATGAGGACCTAGGCTTAGATGTCATCTTTTAGGCCACTGATAAAGCATTCTGTGAAGAAGGAATCAGACATGCCCTATATTATGAAATCCAATTGCTCAAATGCAATGATAAATTCTTCCACTATATAAAACTACTTCAACTTGGTAAAGAAACCCAGGTAGTGTGTATTGGTGTCAAATCTCTCATAAAGTTTTTCCACAAACTGTGTCCACGCAACATACCCTTGGCGTGATTTTTTTTCCATTTCCACCATTGCCAATGTTCAATATCCAAATAGAGGACACTATAACAAAGTTTGGCCAAGTCATCAGTGAAGCCATGCAAGGAGAAGTAATGTTCCATTTGAGTGACCCAACCAGTGGGATATGAGTCATCAAATTTGTTCACTTCCACTTGCAGAAGACATAGATTATGATGAAGGGTGTTGGACTGAAAAGTATGGGAATTGGAGGAAGCAACACGTTCTGGGTTAAAAGGTTGTTCAGATGAGGTAAGGCCTCTGAGAATATTTAATTTTTCCATGATTTGGGAAGTAAAGGAGTCAATTTGGCTATCGAGGTGGTCAATGATGGCCTTTTTCATGGGTTATTTCATGTATACCATGTGTCGCTTCATGTCATATTTCATGCCTTCCTTTTTGGTGTCTAGAGTGGAATAGAGGTAAGTTTCAAGGTCTTGGTAGAAGGTGTGTGTCATGGTGAAAGGGAGACACATGAATGGGGTGGGTGGGTCTGCACAGATAAGGGTTACTAATGAAGGGTATCACTACAATTAGTGAAAAGAGAGGAATCCAATCAAATAGGTGGGAGATAAGGGTGTCGGAGAGGGTGGGTGGGTCCACGGGAAAAAAAATATGAAAAGTGATAGATACCACTATGATCCGGGAGAAAATGGGAATCCAATGGGATAGGTCCCAAATAAGGCTGTCGAGAAGGGTGTTGGGTCCACATAAAACAAAAAAAGGTTTACAAATGATAGGTTTCACTGCAATCAAGACGAAGAGATGAGGTAATTGTGAGAAAATAATCCACTCTGATTATCATCATATATTCAACAAAATCCAATAAAATGCAAACTAATAAGTACCTCATGCCAAAAATTTCATTTGAGAACAGAAAGGTGAGTGAAGGCTAGAAAGGTAGATGAAAGAGTATGTAAAGGATGCCAAAAACTGGACAAAAGGATGACAATATCGAGCCCATCATATGTCTCGAGTCCTTGACCATAGTCATGGGACAAAAATAAGAGTTTTCAACCTTAATCCTTTCTTGTCAAGCTCAAGTGCCATGGATGAGTCCTCGAACTACCACATATGACTTTTGTAGGGTATTAATTGCCTCTAAGTTCGATATGGATAACATGACTAGGTTAGTTGTGAACCAAGAATGGGTCCCAAGGTCTATCCAAGGTTAGGGGAGGATGACAATGTCCCTACGCCTTAAATGACACTTTTGGAGCTCAATCACCAACAAAAATACTTACAATACATAAAGCATCCCCTATCTTGAGCTCTTTTTTGATAATGAGTTCTTTATCATGGGACATTATGATATTTTCAATAGGACTAATGAGTGTTTAGGTCTTATAAATGGTTAGGGAAAGATAACAAGGGCCTTGAGAATTTAATAAATCTTAATCTCAAGCATCATGAAAGATGCATTGAAACACCACAAATAACCTTTCTATGGGATTTTTGGTCTCTAAGTGGGATATGACCACCAATAAATGATTATGGGCGGTAATGATCGGTTTAGGGACCTAAACAATGGTTAAAAAGGAAAATGAACCTTCTATGCCTTAAATTATATGAAGGCCTCCAACCATGACACATGCCCTCTTTGTAGAGTCTTTCACCTCCGAGTGGCATTCCAAGAACCATTAGGTGGTTTTGTGCAAAGGGGATGGGTCCATGGGCTTTGACTATGCTCTAGAGAGGAAGATAGGTCCTATTCCTTTAAAAGAAGGTTTTAGTGCTAACTATTTTATTCTGAAAGATGTCAAGGAGAGGAAATTTTACGTGGTTTTATTTTATGTAAAACTAATGTTCATGCATTCGTATGAATATAAAAAAATAAGAGAGAATGCTTATTTTTCTCTATGTGTTGGATGAGTTGGATGCTTTGATTTTAGCTTCAGAGTGACAACCCTAGTAATTTAAGATACATAAATGAAAACACACGCATTTTTCCATCTCAATAGTATTATCTTTGTTTTCAACAAGACTTTTAAATATGGTTTTCATATTTATCACCAATAAAATTGCACACTTATAAAATTTAGAGTTATGCATGTAGATTCTAAATTTATATTCTAAATATTTAAAATATCTAAAATTAATAAATCTATAAATATAGAGTTATGTAGGTAGATTCTTCGAAACATTTAATAAATCTAAATTTAAAATAAATCTATACAAATATAATTAAAATATAAACTATATTCTAATAACACAAAGAAAAACAATTTATTATTAAAAAATATTTTAATCTTTTCACATGATGATAACAAGAATCGTGTTATAACTTAAAAAGAGCCCCATAAAAGTTATGGCCATACCAATTAAACAACTACGACCACTCTTCATCTCTTCATGCTCTTGAGAGGATTAGGTATTTGTAATACCCACATATCCACTTTGGCTTTAAACACCATAAGATTATGGTTAATTAAAAAATAACAAAAATATAAAAATTTTAGATTTTTTTAATTTTATTTAATTTTTTATTACTATTATAATGTATGTTGATTTAATATAATATATTATATTTAACTAGATTATAAATTAAATAATAATTTAGTTTAGTTTTAATGTTAAACATCAAATTGGTCTATGCGATCATTTTGTTTGTGGGATAAGGGATTTATTGAGACATCAAATTAGTTTAGACGATTTTTTTGTTTATGAGTTAAGGGATCTCTTCCACCTAACAATTGGATAATTAAAGTTTTTGTTTATTGGATTCGATCCAACCGCAGGTTCCCCTACGACTACCTTGTTACAACTTCACCCCAATTGAATACCCCACCATGATATGCACCAATAAGACCACCTTATATATAGTGATAAATGGCACTATTGATTGGTAGGGTGGGGGGAGAACCGTATGGAGGGATCGGGGTTCTCATTTGATAAGATCCTCTTGTTTATGGGACAAGTGATCTCTTCCACCCAACAATTGGATTACTAAATTTTTTGTTTATGGGACACGAGATCCCTTCCGACAACTATTGAACTACTAAAATTTACAGAAATTAGTTTATAAGATCCTCTTGTTTACAGGATAAGTGATCTCTTCCACCCAACAATTGGATTACTAATTTTTTTGTTTATGGGACACGGGATCCCTTCCGGAAACTATTGAAATACAAAAATTTACAGAAATATACACACCCTACCCCCTCTAGATATGAATTCACAATTTTTAATATAAAAATAATATTAAAAAAATCAATTATTGAAAAATAAAAAATAAATTGAGGTGTATGAGATCATTTTGTTTGTGAGATAAATGATTTCTTGAGACATCAAATTAGTTTATAAGATCGTCTTGTTTATGGGACAAGGGATTCCTTCCACCCAACAATTGGACTACTAAATTTTTTGTTTATGGGACAAGGGATCCCTTCACACAACTATTGAACTACTAAAATTTATAGAAATACACACACAGGGATCCCTTCACACAACTATTGAACTACTAAAATTTATAGAAATACACACACCCTGCCC
>JZKD02S0310487.1:866692-877254 GCA_000966675.3 Picea glauca | reverse complement strand
TAATTATTGAAAAAAAAAAAAAATTGAGGTGTATGAGATCATTTTGTTTGTGAGATAAAGGATTTCTTGAGACATCAAATTAGTTTATAAGATCCTCTTGTTTACGGGACAAGGGAGTCCTTCCACGCAACAATTGGACTACTAAATTTTTTGTTTATGGGACAAGGGATCCCTTCAGACAACTATTGAACTACTAAAATTTACAGAAATACACACAGCCTACCCCCTCTAGATATGAATTCACAAATTTTAATATAAAAATAATATTACAAAAAAATAATTATTGAAAAAAAAATAAAAAAAATGAGGTGTATGAGATCATTTTGTTTGTGGATAAAGGATTTCTTGAGACATCAAATTAGTTTATAAGATCCTCTTGTTTATGGGAGAAGGGATTCCTTTCAAGCAACAATTGGACTACTAAATTTTTTGTTTATGGGACAAGGGATCCATTCAGACAACTATTGAACTACTAAAATTTACAGAAATACACACACCCTACCCCTTCTAGATATGAATTCACAAATTTTAATATAAAAATAATATTTAAAAAAATAATTATTGAAAAATAAAAAATAAATTGAGGTGTACATGAGATCATTTTGTTTGTGGGATAAAGGATTTCTTGAGATATCAAATTAGTTTATAAGATCCTCTTGTTTATGAGACAAGGGATTCCTTCGAGGCAACAATTGGACTACTAAAATTTTTGTTTATGGGACAAGGGATCTGTTCCGATAACTATTGAACCACTAAAATTTACAGAAATATACACACCCTACCCCCTCTAAATATGAATTCACAAATTTTGATACAAAAATAATATTAAAAAAATAAATTATTGAAAAATAAAAAATAAATTGAGGTGTATGAGATCATTTTGTTTGTGGGATAAAGTATTTCATGAGACATCAAATTAGTTTATAAGATCCTCTTGTTTATGGGACAAGGAATTCCTTCCACACAACAATTAGACTACTAAAAGTTATTTTTTAGATAAAAATATCTATTCTAAAAATGAAAACATCAATTATTAAAAAAAAGAAAAATAAGAAAGTTAAGTTGAAACACCATTCCTCATTCCTCTCTTTATTGATAAATTATATAAAAACAAAGACATACATATATATAAACATCCATTAGCAACTTCTTAAAGGGTGTCACATAATGTCGGTGCAAAGGAGAGGACGTTCTTTTTTGTTGTCATAAAGTATCTGGTAATTATGTTGTTGGATGTTACCGAATATGATGATATTACCTAAATTATCATTGGTCGATGACATTGCAAGGCAGACAATGTCACTAGTGTTATTAGGGAATAAGTAGTTCTCTTTGGGCATATCATAATCCGCTCCTTTGAAATGGAATGTCATAGACGTGAAGCTTGCATTTGAAGAGCCTTGCTGGTTAAAGCAGAGGTAATCATTTGAAGGGTCTAGGCCAATGCTAGATCCATCGGCCTGTGGGAAATTAATCGACGACACCATCGCTTCCTTCACAACATCATAAGCATCCTGTTGCAGAGAAGTGAGAGTGGTTCCATAGTCTATGATAAGTCTGCCAGAGCCATCAGATTGAATATCGAAAGTGCCAGTGGGGATAGCGAGTGATTGACCGCCAACACTGATTCCCTCCAATGAAATATAATAGTGATTGGTTGAGCTTCTTTTAAGAATAGTGGTGGAACTAACAGTGGTGGATTTCAAGCTAGCAATGTTGCCAATAAAAAAAGGGTTGGTTTTGGAACGAGAATCAGTACGAGAGATGAGGCAGTAAGAGAACTTACTACCCATCGATGGACCCGGCTGAGAGACCAAGGAGAGAGGGCATTGTCCAAAGCCTACCAATCCCCCTACTTCATTGAATCCCTTTCCTTTATTGTCATGGCCACAACCAAAGAAGACTTATAACCTCAATGATGTGTGTGTTTAATGCTTGTATATGGCTCAATTTAAAACCTCCAAATGGAATTGAAGAGTCAAATCAGAGCGTTTCTAGTATATGGAAAGTCATGGATCATGGATCTCATGACATGGCATGGAAACCTGGCATATTTTTAATTTTTGAGCACAAAACCTGATTTATGTGGGTTGTAATGGAGCAACCTGCATATACACAAGTTGTCTAACTATGGCCTATGTATATAGACAAAAAATTGTAATTTTATCTCTGGAGTGAGAAAAATGGGGTAACTTGAGTCTGCAGAGGGAAATGGAAGGCCATCAAAGAAATATGCATGGAGTGTGGAAAAAAATGCTATAATAGTAACAAAGTCTAGTGAATAGACTCTTGCCACAACTAGTTGTACTAGTTATTCCTATGTCCAATCCACGAGTATGCATGTCATGCATAATACATTTCCAATGGAATTGAAGGTCTTTTCACATGAGGGACAAGTAAGTATTAGATCTTCTAAAATTTCATATGGATGATGTTTTACAAAGTAATGGTTCATAATGACCACCAAGAGGATTAGTGTCATGGAACAATATGCAATACAGAACTGTACTTGCATTTTTGTTGAATAACAAGTACCTTCTCTTCCTTGTTAGTGACCAAATTGCGATTGATATATTTAGCCAGTTGTCTAGCCATCATATGAAAAATGTACCCCCCCATATTCCTTTCTTATTTTCAAGTTTGTTTGCAGATGTGGATAACCACATCTTTGAAAGATACATACCAACATCATGAATTAAATTCAACTAATATAGAAAGTTAGATGTTGATTCATACTGGAATGATTCTAACACATCAATGTTTCCATTGTGGAAGAACAAGAGGAAGTGATCTATCATCCCATGGTGAAACTCAATTCAAGAATAATGGAAATGCAACAAAACTTGTAGTGCATCAAACAGAGAGTCCCTCGTAGTGTATGAAAATGAAACTAATATGAAAATACCATTGCAACTAATATGGTCCTTGCATCACTCTGATTGAGTGAGTGACTTATTGAACATCATGTCTGATTACTTGGATGGATTATGGCTTCGAGAGATGACGCAGTTGATGCTATCAGATGATACTGATAGTGGTGATGTTGCTTGTGAGTTGATCTATGTGATCATGAGATAGCTTGTGTGGCTATGATGATGCTACTGGTTGAATGGTCTATTTGTGCTCATGACCACTTCTTTAATACCTACCTGGCTAGGAGGGAGTGTTTATATTATGGTAGTTGCGAGAGGTATTAACCTCTACATGTAACCTTTGACGAGACTAGAATATTCTGGGAAGCAAGAGAAACCATAAACAGATGTGTGAGAACCCTAGAAGACACGTCGACTCAAAAAAATATATAATATTAAGCTATTATACTCCAAGAAGATAAGTCGGCTCCAAAGGAAAAAGATAAACAAAAAATGTAATTGCCAAAAAGTCAAGTCATCCCAACCAAAAAAGTCATTGGACAAATTAGTATAAATAAAGGACGTCTTGGCTCATTTGTTCACTCTCTCTCACCCAAAAAAACAGAAACAGTGCACAATTTTGGAGAAGGAGTGCAGTTGCAGCTACTGCAACTTGGATTTTTGGTCTTTGGTTATGGTTTGGACTTTCTGCCTTGGTTATGGTTTGGATTCTACTTTGGAGAGAAGTATGCTACTTTGGTTGGCTATTGGTTCTAGGGTTTTCTTCCGGAATTATTCTATCTCTCAAAGTTAAAGGTGCTTGGGGGTGGCTGCGTGCCTATGGTTGGGTGAAAATATTGCTATATTGTCTATGGAAAAATGAGCACATCTCTTTTATTCTAACAAGCCCTAGGGTGTAAACAAATTCCTAGAGTATAAACCGTGTGCCACCTTTGTTTTTGTTACAGTATAAATTACAAAGTAAAATTATTTCAACAACAAACCACCGAGACAAAAATCCTAAGAAAACCTTTTAAAAATTTCACACAATCAATATATTGTTTCTTTCCTCTAATTATGGTTTCTCACTTCAATATCACCCACTGCATGCAAGACAATGAATGCAATATATATATATAAGGAAAAATAATGTAAAGTTGCATCTCACCTCTCCCTGACTTTTTCACAGCTTATTTCTTTTGCATGAGCTGCAATTGTCCTTTTGAAACCCAATTATCTGATCACAAAAAACTCTGATTTCAAAATTCTCGAAGTGAATAACAAAAATTTAGTTTAATTGTAAGAATAATGGAATAGAGATGTGAATGATACCGAGTCTATAGCTTTTAGGATAAATGTATATAGTCGTGTGACACCATAAGGAAGGGTCTTGAAGGAAGGATATGATGTGATACAAATGGTTAAGCCTTTTGACTCTGATGCATATGGTCCTATGAGTATGTTTTTTTTAGTGTGTACAAAGTGATCAGAACTCTGTGTAGAAAAAGGACTAGCACCAGTGGAGACCCAAAAACTTTAACAAGAAACAACTTTTGAACCAAAGCTTGATTATAAGCATGGTGACAGTCGTTTGAAAGGTGATGATGAGAAAAAGAGGATGAAACCTAAGGTTCCCTTCTACGCAAATAAATGTTTTTAGTTGAGACTTGTAAGTTGGAATTTTGTCGAGTATGATTTAAATATGGAAAACATAACAGATAAACATTTAGAAAAACAAATTATGATTACATAGTGCTTATAAATCCTTGAATGTACAATTTGATCTATAGTTTCAATATAAACATAAAAATATAACAAGTCAAAACACCTTAAATATTAGAAACCTAGACCTTACATAACTGAATGAGGAGAAAACCAGTAAAAAAACAAATGTCGCAAATAATGTATCGGGAAATATTTTTTGTCTCTATGTCAGCCACCAAGACTGTTATTAAAAAACTGTAAATGCTGTTTTTTTGGTTTCTGGCAGGAATGGGCCTTGGACTATTCCGCAACTTCTGAACATGTCAAATTTGGTAACTATGAATATAATTTTGGCTAAGAAGCAGTGTGATTTTGTTCAAATTTAGGGAACCTCCTAGTGGATTTCATCAAGAAATTGCCACAAAATGGTCAAAGTTTATGTAATTAGTGTTCTCCTAACATTCTGTGCAACAATGTTTCATATCCATCTTAATTTTATTTTTCCTTATGATCGAGCTTATTCCATGGTGAACTTTAATAATAATACCATTTTTTTTTGTTACATTAGGCCCTAGGGTGTAAACAAATTCCTAGAGTATACACCATGCCATCTTTTATTTTTGTTACAATATAAATTACAAAGTTAAATTATTTCAAAAACAAACCACCGAGACAAAAATTTTGAAAATCCTTTTAAAGATGTCAAACAATCAATATATTGTTTCTTTCTTCTAATTCCAGTTTCGCATTTCAATACCACCCACCGCTTGCAAAAAGATGAATGCAATATCTATATTACTATCTGTATTAGACTACCAAAAGATTGATTTCCATAGATATGATCAACAATAAATATTAAGCAGAGGTATTAATGCACTTCAACACCATATCAAATGCTATAGTCGCTAGCCATTCCTCTTTATTGATAAATTATATAAAAACAAAGACATATATATATATATATATATATATATAAATCCATCTGCAACTGCTTAAAGGGTGTCACATACTGTCGGTGCAAAGGAGAGGACGTTCTTTTCGTTGTCGTAAAGTATCTGGTAATTCTGTTGTTGGACGTTACCGAATACGGCGATATTACCTAAATTATCGTTGGTGAGTGACATGGCAAGGCAGACAATGTCACTGGTGGTATCAGGGAATAAGTAGTTTTCTTTGGGCACATCATAATCTGCTTCTTTGAAATGGAATGTCATAGACGGGAAGCTTGCATTTGAAGAGCCCTGCTGGTTAAAGCACAGGTCCAGGATAATGCTAGAACCATTGGCCTGTGGGAGATTAATCGATGAAATCATAGCTTCCTTGACAACATATTACATTGTAATATGGTATACCATATTACAATGTAATATGGTAATACCATATCTCGTGTAATTTTTTTTTTAAAACTTAATGCCATTGTCGCAATATCGATGATAGTTCATTGGAAAAAAATTGCATTTTAACCACCGTGGCAATAGCGACGAACTTTCGTCACAAGTTGCCACAGGTTTTCGTTGCACATACAATATCTTCGTCGTAACTTTGGTCTTGATGAATCAATTTCATCGCTATTTCCATAGGTATTCATCACATGTTGCCACGGTTTTTTGTCGCACATACAACATCTGCGTCGTAATTTTTTGACTTGTCATAAATTTTCGTTGCAATTGCGACGAAATTTCATCGTAATTGCCATGGTTTTTCGTTGTACTTGTGACGTGGTTTCATCATAATTGTGATGATTCAAAGGGTTAACCGAACTTGAAGGTGGTGACACATAGAGAGATAATTTTGTTGATGTTTCCACGCACACCTGGATCGTCGATAGAGCGACAAAATTATTCCAACTGAAAAAAACATGGCTTTCGTGGAAATTGCGATGGATAAGTGTGGCAATATCAACGAAAAATCATCGCAAATTTGGTCATATGTACTAGTGTTGGTAAATAGATCACCCTCATCAACATTGGTGGAAAAAAATCCACATGAAGTATGGACTGGTAAGAAACCCTCTCTTGAACATCTCAAAGTTTTTGGTTGTGATGCTTATGTACATGTTCGAAACAAAAAATAGGAGAAAGCTATATAATAAAGCCGAAAAGTGTATCTTTATTGGTTATAAATAAGGTAGGAAAGGTTATAAGATTTGGAACCCAGAAAATAAGAATAATGTTTACATTTGGGATATTTCTTTTAGAGAGGTTAAATATGTTCCCAAACAGGAATTCCTAACAAGGAAAGAATAACCTGAGAAAATAGAGTTTGATCCAGATGATGCAAAATATGAATAAAGGAAAGAAGATGAATATGAAGAAAAATAACCTCATACTTGAGTACTAAGGAGATCAATGAGGGAAATAAGGAAACCAGAAAGGTAAACATCCACCTGATTTTCATGCTAATTTTGATTTATCTATTATTGATGATGATCCCAAAATTGTTAGAGAAGCAGTAAATTTAGAGGATAGTAAACTTTGGAAGAAGGCCATGGTTGAAGATATTGATAAGAATGAGGCATAGTATCTATTTTATTTTTCAACTAGAAGAAAGGTCACTGGCAAAAAATGGGTGTTTAAGAAGAAGTTGAATGTAGAAGGAAAAGTGGAGAAATACAAAGCTCAGTTAGTAGCAAAAGGTTATTCCCAAGTAGAGGGAATTGACTTTGGTGATTTTTTTTCTCTTGTTTCTAAGTTAAATTCTATTAGATTTATTTTGTCTGTTGGTGTTGCTTTTTATTTGAAGTAGAACAGATGGATGTGAAGACAACATTCCTACATGGGGACTTGGAAGAAGAAATCTACATGAAACAACCATAAGTCTTTGTAGTAAAGGGAAAGAAAGAGCTAGTACGTAAGCTAAATAAGTCACTATATGGTCTGAAGCAATCACCTGGGATGTGGTACCAAATATTTGAAACATAAATCCTTGGACTGGGATTTGTGATAAGAAAAGATGATCACTGTGTATATTCCAACCAAGTTGGTAATCACTTCATTTATGTAGTTTTTTATGATGATGAGATATTGTTGGTAGGAAATAACATGGATGTTATCAAGGAGGTGAAATAGTATCTATCCTCTAAATTTGAAATGAAGGATCTCAGTGCTACGAACTTCATTATGGGAAGGGAGATTAAAAAAGATCATGCAAATAGGGAACTCCAGTTGAATTAGAGAAAATATGTTGAGACGATATTGCATAGGTTTAATATGTAGGAAAGTAAATCATTCAAGGTTCCTATTCCTATAGGTGTAAAGTTATATATAGATCCGTGTCCCAATATAGAGGAAGATGAAGAGGAAGAGGGCATGTCCCATGTTCCATATGCTAGTGCGATTGTTATTTTGATGTATGAAATGGTCTATACTAGACCGAACATTACACATGCAGTGGGATTTTTTAGCAGGTATATGTCAAAACCAGGGAAGGAGAATTGAATAACAACAAAAAGAGTTTTCATGTATTTGTGTGGCACTTCTAATTATGGATTGTGCTACCAAGGAAGACCAAAATTGGACATAGTGTTGGACATACATAGGTTTGTTGATGCAGACTGGGTTGGATATTTGGATCATAGAAGATCTACAAGTGGGTATGTTTTTAACCTATTTGGAGGATCAATCCATTGGATTAGAAAAAGATACTATGTAATGAAACTCTTAACTACATAATTTGAATACATGGTAGCCACTCATGCATGCAAGAAAAACTATGGTTACATATATTATGTTAAGGAATTGGGTTGGTACAACAAGAAGTAAGGTTAGATTGCGACAATTAGAGTGCAATATTCCTGGCAAAGAACCTACCTTATCATTCAAATGCAAATCATATTTATGTTCAATATCACTTTGTGAGAGACATGGTTGAAGACAAGAAGGTGTTGTTGGATAAGGTTGACATGAGCGCTTTGAGGAAAGTATTTTACATGTGGATTTTTCCTTGGTTTGAGGAGGTTCCACATTTGCATATTGGATCATTTGACTTAGCCATGGACCATTTGACTTGACCATGGACCATTATATTGCATATGGAAACCACATTTTGAGGATCACACTTCTCTTGGTACCATATTTATCCACACATGTGGCCTTATTTGTACCTTGACCTCTTCAAAAGGGACGTTTCACTTTGTAAGAAAATTATTGGATGCATTTTTGTTATTATTTCTATTTCCTGTGGTTTTACTAGACCATTGGTTCTGGAGCTCATGGTTTTGAGCTAACACATGGTTTTGTATTATATTTGAGGAGGGTCTTTACCTGTAAAAGAAATACCTCTCCTCCATTTCAAATCATTAGATAATAAAGAGAATAACTTTCTTAGAATTTGTTTGGAGTATTCTTCATTTTATATTAAGTGATGTATCATGTTCCCTAAGGAAATCAATAGGATTGTATATTTGAAGTGGTCAAGGTAATTTTGAAGAAGGTGAAGCCAAAGAGGCATGATTTTATTCTACGTATTTTCTTTACTGAGTATTATTTAGTCATGTGTATGGATGCATTTATAAATTATATCTGTAAGGGTTTTTTTTTATATTGGATCATGATTTACTAGAGAAACCCTTGCTTTGATTCAATTATTTTTCTGTTATAGATTTAACCCCTTTGGATCTGCTAACCTATTTTTTTTTAGTTTGATTCTCTTCTACCAACCCTAGGTAAGAGAAGACTTCAGTACTGTAGCAAAGAAACATCACCAAGGAAAGAGAAGACTCCATGGCCCAATGGTAGACAATCTCTTCATCAAATTTTCAATCAAAAAATTATTTCATTTATCTTTTTTCCAATTTTCTTAGTTTCATTGCAAATCTTTCTCTAACTTATAAGTGGTCAATTTATCAAAGTTTCCCATATTTAGCCAATGTTGAGGATTTAAAAAGTGTTTTTCTTCTCTTTCTGCATAAATTTGTCCTACCAAAACCTAGGCTTATTTAACATTGTGTTTTCAGGTTTGATCTACCTTTGTGTTGCCCTAATTCAAATCTCCATATTTTCTTGGTTAAATGTTCCTATCCATAGTCCTATGGTGAGGCTACTGGAAATCCCTTTTGGGAATCTACCATGGAGGAGGAGTAAAACTCCCTCCTCGAGAACCAGAATTGGGATTTGGTTACCCTTCCTTCAAGAAGGAAACTTGTCAGGTGAAGATGGGTCTATAGGACCAAGAGTGCAGCAGATGGACAGGTTAGCAGATACAATGCTAGACTAGTTTCCAAAGGATTTCAACAGGTACACGATATTGACTATGATGAGAAATTCACTTCAGTATCGAAGATGGATTCCATATGTTTGGCACTTTCCATTGCGGTAGACAAAGGATGGGAATTCCATCAGATGGACTTGAAGAATGCATTTCTTCACGGAGATGTTAAGAACCAAATATCAATATAGCATAAAAAAACCTTAGAATAAATACTCAACACCTTGAAAAAGAGAGAAATTCAGATAATAAGTCTCTTCGAGGGGGAAACCTCCTTATGCCCACATAAATGTACAATTCCAAGATGATTCCAAATGAAAATTTCTCCTTGGTATATATAGGAGACTAGGAAGTATAATTACAACTAATGGAATAAAGTCGACATAAATAAAATAACATTACTAATGTAATATGCCCCAATTAAGGGGTAATGAGCCAATATTAGGGCTTAACATGCCCCTCTCCTTGAGACAAGTGTTGTCTGCAAGGCTTGAGTAACTCTGGATGCTTTTATACAAAAGAGTCATCTTCCCAAGTGGAATCTCCAGCCGGTAGTTTCTTCCATTTAATGAGATACTCTGAAATGGATCTATTCCTCAGCTGGAAAAATCTTGTGTCAGTGATGGCTTCAGGCTCCAATATGATTTTCCCTTCCTCATCAAGTTCTAGCAATATAGTTTGAACTAGGATCTTGTCACCTATAACCGTCTTTAAGCATGAAACATGGAAAACTGGGTGTACTCGTGAAGATGCAGGCAACTCCAATTTGTATTCCATAGTACCAATCTTTTGCAACACCTT
>JZKD02S0310487.1:806426-826437 GCA_000966675.3 Picea glauca | reverse complement strand
GGGTTCCCATGAGGTTTTCCATCTTTCCTCATTTATTTCAATGTATCTTTTGTATTTGGGTACCTCACATGGCCTCATTTCTAGGACCCATTCTTTATTTTCACCGTAGTGATGTTCATAGGGGGTCTTTGGAGATACTTCGCACACACCTTATAATTATTTTTTCTAAGGTTTTCCCTATGTTTACTAGTCATTATTCAGTCTCCTATAGTCTAGGGAGAATATTCAACTAGGGGAATATTCTCTTCAGTTCACACTTCAATTTGATCGATTGAGTGCAATCTAGATGCCACGTTGGGATCATCACCATGCAACATTGGTATCATCACCAACTAATGCACATTGTCCTTGGGATCATCACCACACTAGCACAATACTCATAATTCCATTATAGTCACCTCACTTGGCTATGTTTCAGTTAGTTAACTGAAGACTGAGAGACTAGTTAACTCAGACTAGGTGGCAGTTAATCTACATAACTACCTGAGAGACTAGACTAGGTGGACGTTTACTTTGATAATTTTTGGTGTTTGTCTAGATCACTCTATAACACCACTATGGCACATTGGCTTCTCCTCCAATGTTCATTAGTTTATTTATATAGAGTATATCATGTGTAAATTATCATTCATTCATTAGGTTAATGAGAATTCTTCCATTCTTTCTCTCTTGCTTCTCTTTTCTCATATTTTCTCTGCAAGCTGTGTATGTCATTTGTTATATAGATCAATTCTGTGCAGGTTCAGCACATTTACATGGTATCAGAGTCGAAGAATTTCTAGAAAAAAGACGCACCATATTTTTTTTGCAGGTATTGAAGGTTGAAGACAGCGGAAAAATGGAATTTCCAAAAGAATCCATTCTTACACCGTACAATTTATTTTCATGGAAAGAGAATATGATAGTGCATCTTCAAAGAAGAGGATTATACAGGTTAACCATGGACATAGAGACCAAACCCACATCATCCATAGAAAAATGCAAGTATCTAAATCGAATGGATGGAGTGTTTGGAACTATTTGTAGTCTAATTTCTCATGAAATCCTCTTTCACATATCCTCCTATAAAAAAACCCAATGAAGCCTGGACCACCATGGAACAAGTTTTTGGAAAACAAGATGAGTTGATGGGACACATGCTCGAGGTGTAATTTCTCCCTTTGGATCCAAAAACCTTCGACAATCTCCAAGACTTATTTACCAAATATAAGGATTTGTTGTCGCAACTCAAGGCTTGTGAGTTTGAAAAATCTAAGGATGAGAAACAAATGGTTCTCACCATACTCTCCAAACATGGTCTAGAATACTCAGTTTTTGTATCAACATTTCATTCATTTAGGCTCACCTCTGGAGTCACTTGGAAGATGCCCTCTCTTGAGGTTTTTATTGAATCTTTAACACGAGAGAAGAACAAGTTTATCAACATGGGAAAAATCAAAAGACCAAATGTGCATGCACTCACTATGCATGATGGTATTTGTCATCAAAATCAGAAATATGAAGAAAAACATCAAAGGAAAGCACATGCAAATCCAAAGAAGGAAGGGTACTAAAAACCCTTCAACGATGCCTCCAGATTCAAAGGTGGAAAGGGGAGAAAAGGTGAGAAATGAACTTATGTCCATAAAGGATTCCATCCATAATCTACATGTATGAAGAAATAGATAGATCAAATGGCTCAAATACTTCAACAAAACAACCTTGGAGATCACATCCCTGAGGGTACCAAGAAGAAGAATCTAGAAGATCAGAATTCTGAGAAAGGAAATTATAGACATGCTTTGGTTGCCATCAAATCCTTTCCCAATGCTTGGATCATAGGTTCAGGTTCATCACACCACATGGGAGCCACAAAATAATTATACTCTTCATTGGACGCATGCAAAGGTCCTCCTATTCTAATGGGGGACAACTCTCCAATCGAGGTCATCGACAAAGGAAGAATTGAACTCACAAAGGAAGAATTGTATTAGATGGAAAGATCTGGCACTGGAAAGAGAGTCATATTCACACATGCTACAGTGCATATCTATTACATGCACCCCAATTCCAGGGTTTCTACCGATGAGGTAAATCATCAATTGAGATTCCACACATTTTCTAAATTTATTGAACTAGATTTTGCATTATTGCTTACCCATGTTGATGAAATCTAGGATATGGCACAAAATGTTTGGGAATTTAAATTTCATATATATGCAACAAGTTAGCAAGAAGGGAATGGTTGATGGTCTACCTGACATCCACTTCTCCAAAGTAATTTGTGAGGAATGTATTCTTGGAAAACACCCTCAAGAGAAATTCGACAAAGGAAAGATTTAGAAGGCTTCCTCCCCTTTAGATCTGATCCATAGTGATCTCATTGGCCTTTTTATACATCCATCAATCCATAAATCAAAGTACGTTCTCATTTTTGTTGATGATTTCTCATGCTTCACATGGATTTTCTATTTCATGAAAAACTTAGAGGTCTTCCAATACCTCAAAGATTTCAAAGCCCTTGTTGAGACACAGTCAGGAAAGAAGATCAAAGTCCTCTGAACAGATAACATGGGAGAGTATGTCAACCATGAGATAAAAAATATTTTTCATGAGCCCGAGATTGAGTTGCAGCACATGGTTCCTTATATTTTACAACAAAACATAGTTGTTGAGCAGAAAAATAGATCTCTAAAAGAGATGGCATCTTGCATGCTACATGCAAAGTCACTTCCACAGAGACTATGGACTAAAGCACCTAAATGTGCAACCAACATGAAAAATAGATCTCCTCATAGATATTTCAAGGATAAGAACCCCTACGAGGCTTGGAGTGGCCTCAAATAGGAAGTGACCCAATTATGTATATTCAATTCTCATAAATGGGCCAAGATTCCCTTTGAGAAGAGGAATGCACTTGATTCATAGAGCACAAAGTGTATATTTGTTGGATACCCCAATGATGTGAAGGGATACAAACTCATTGATATTTCCTCGAACCAACTCATCATTGAGCGTAGTGTCCAATTCAAGGATAGTGTCTCGCATGTACCTCAACAACCGAATGTAGACACTTTTGCTCTTCCACCTATTAGAGATTATGAGAATGCACATGTCGACTCTTCTTCAGATGAAATTTTTTATTCATAGGATTCAGATGATTTAGATACCGAGTCAGTACAGTCATAGAGAGTCAATGCTTGTAGATGAATATGCAGAGCCAAAGAAGAAGCCAAATTGGGCCAGGACTACTCTTCAGGATGCAAGAGATCTTGTTGGGGATTCAGCTGATACTAGGAGCACTCGATCTGATTTTGAGAAGCCTCCTATTTCACTCACTTCCATTGAACTGATGCCACACAGGCATATTTTCTTGTTTCAGTCTTCAGATCCACGTTCCTATGGAAAGAATGTTGGAAATCCATTTTGGGAATCCTCCATCCAGGAAGAGTACAACTGCCTCCTCGACAACCAGACTTGGGATCTAGTTCCCTTTCCTTCAAGAAAGAAACTTGTCAAGTGCAGATGGGTCCACAGGACCAAGAGTGTAGTGGATGGATAGGTTTGAATATACAGAGTTAGGCTAGTTTCCAAAGGATTTCAACAGGTACACGGTATTGACTATGATGATACCTTCACTCCAATATCAAAGATGGATTCCATACATTTGGAACTCGCCATTGCGACAACTAAAGAATGGGAAGTCCATCATATGGACATGAAAAATGCATTTCTTCATAGAGATCTGTCTCAGGAGATCTATATGGAGAAACCCCAAGGATTTTTGAAGGATTCATATTTGGTCTATCGAATGAAGAAGTCTCTTTATGGCCTCAAGCAGGCCCCAAGTGAGTGGTATGCCAATATGAACTCCTACCTATTTTCATAGAACCTTGTATGTTTTAAGTTAGACCCAAATGTTTACATGCTCAAGACAACTGATTCACTTCTACTCCTAGTTCTGCATGTTGATTATTTGTTGATCATCAGTTTCCCAACTTCAACTATTGTTGCAGTTAAGAGGATTGTTCATGATAGGTTCTTGATGATGGACATGGGTCTTCTACATTTCTTCCTTAGAATCAATATCGATCAAGATGCATCAAGCATCAAATTGTCTCAGGCCAAGTATGCATGATATATCCTTGAGATATTTCACATGACAGATTGAAAATCTTCCCCGACTCCTTTCCTATTAGGTGTCAGAATTGAGGATGGCGGGGACACTCCACTGGTTTACAACACATTGTATAGAAAATTAGTGGGGAGATTGTTGTATCTCGCACACTCTAGACCAGACCTCTCCTAAGCAGTTGGAGTAGTCTCCATGTTCATGCACGAGTCACATGAGCTACATTGGAAGGATGCAAAGTGTATCCTTATACACGTACATAGAACTATCACCTTTAAGATTCTCTACGCAATAGACTCTACATTGGACCTCATCGGGTTCATTGATTCTGATTGGGCTGGTGATCAGATTGATCGTAAGTCCACATATGGTTACTTGGTCATTCTTGGCTAAGGGCCCATCTCTTGGTTGAGAATGAAGAAGGATCCTATTGATCTATCTTCATCCAAGGAAGAGTACAAAGGGGTATTTAACATAACCATTTAGGCTATGTGGCTACAAAAGTTTCTCACTGAATTGGGCATTCAGTTTCACTAGTCGATCATCATCTGGTGTGACAACTAGAGCACTCTGAAGTTCTATAGAGATCCAGTTGAGAGGTAGTGGATGAAGCACATTGAGATACACATGCACTACATTCAGGACTTAGTACATGAGTGGATCATCAACCTGTAGTTCTTTCCTTCAACAAAACAAAATGCAGACATCTTCACCAAAACCTTCACTGAGAAGAAGTTCCATTCTCTCTGCAGTCTTCTTGGAGTGAAGGACACATATGCCTAGCAACTTCCAGTTCTTCTTTTTACATACATTTTACTTTGAGGCAGGGAGGGGGGGGATGGGGTTCCCATGAGGTTTTCCCTCTTTCCTCATTTATTTTAGTGTATATTTTGTATTTGGGTACCTAGCATGGCCTTGTTGTTGGGACCCATTCTTTATTTTCACCATAGTGATGTTCAGGAGGGTGTTGAAGATACTTCATACACACCTAGTAATTCTTTTTCCTAAGGTTTTCCCTATGTTTAATAGTTATTATTCAGCCTCCTATAATCTAGGGAGAATATTATTTTCAATTTACACTTTAGTTTGATTAGTTGAGTGAATTTTAGATGCTACATTGGGATCATCACCATGCAACATTAGGATCATCACTAGGTAATGAAAATTGTCCTTGGGATAATCAAGAGACTAGTGCATTACTCATGACCCTCTGATCTCTTTCTCACTTATCTCTATTTCATTCAGTTAACTGAAGACTATGATAATAGTTAAATCAGACTAGGTGGAAGTTAACTCCCATAACTACCTGAGAGACTAGACTAGGTGGCAGTTTATTCTTGTAATTTTTGGTGTGTGTCCAAATCGCTCTATACCACCACTATGGCACATTGGATTCTCCTCCAGTGTGCATTAGTTTAGCTATACATGGTATATCATGTGTAAATTAACATTCATTCATTCAGCTAATGATAATTCTTCCTTTCTTTCTCTCCTGCTTTTGTTTTCTCATATTTTCTCTTCAAACTGTGTATGTCATTTGTTATCTAGATATATTATGTGCAGGTTCAACACATTTACATGGTATTAGAGGTGACGGATTTCTAGGAAAAATTCACACCAGATTCGTTTTGTAGGTATCGAAGATTGAAGACAACAAAAAAATCGAATTTTTGAAAAAAATCATTCTTACAACGTACAATTTCTTTGCATGGAAAGAGAAGATGATAGTGCATCTTTGAGGTAGCGGATTATATAGGTTAACCATGTACACAGAGACTGAACCCACATCATCCATAGAAAAATCCAATTATCTGAATCAAATGGATGAAGCATTTGGAACTATTTATAGTCTCATTTCTCCTTAACTCCTCTTTCACATATCCTCTTGTAAAACCCCCAATGAATCCTGGACCAGCATGGAAAGGATTTTTGGAAAACAGGAAGAGATGAGGGGACACATGCTCGAGGTGAAATTTCTCACTTTGGATCCAAAATCCTTCGATAATCTCCAAGATTTATTTACCAAATATAAGGATTTGATGTCACAACTCAAGGCTTGTGGGGTTGATAAATATGAGGAGAAACAAATGATTCTCACAATTGTCTCCAAAATTGGTATGGAATACTCATTGTTTATATCAACATTTCATTCAGTTAGGCTTGCCTTTGGAGACACCTGGAAGATGCCCACTCTTGAGGCCTTTATTGAATCTTTCACACAAGAGAAGAACAAGCTTATCACCATGAGAAAAATCAAAGGCCCAAAGGTGCATGCACTTACTATGCATGATGGTAGCGGTCATCAAAATAAAAAATATAAAGAAAAATACAAAAGGAAAGCACATGCAAATCCAAATAAGGAAGGGTACTCAAAACCCTTCAACGATGCCTCTGGATCCAAAGCCGGAAAGGGAGGAAAAGGGGAGAAATGAACTTATTGCCATAAAGGATTCCATATAGAATCCACATTTATGCAGAAATAGATAGATCAAATGGACCAAATACTTCAACAAAACAATCTTAGATCTCGCATCCCCGAGGGTGACAAGAAGAAGAAGGGAAAATATCAGAATCCCCATAAAAGTAATTCTAGCCATGTTTTGATTTCCATGAACTCCTCTCCCAATGCCTGGATTGTAGATTTAGGTGAATCACACCACATGGAATCCAAAAAAGAAGTCTACTCTTCATTGGACGCATGAAAAGGTCCTCCTATTCTGGGGGGGACAAATCTCCAATCAAGGTCACCAAAAGAGAAATAATTGAACTCACAAATGAAAGCTTCGAGAATGTGCTACATGTTCCCAAAATTTCCATCAATATTCTCTCCATGTATCAGATGTAAAACTTTGGAACCGGAAAGAGAGTCATATTCACACTAGATGTAGTGGAAATCTATGACATTCAAACCAATTCCATGGTTTCCACGAGTGAGGTAAATCATCAATCCAGACTGTACAAATTTTATGAGTTTATTAAACTAGATTTTGCATTACTGGTTACCCATGCTAATGAAAGAAGTATCATATGGAACAAAAGGTTCAAACATTTAAATTTCAGATATATGCAACATCTTAGCAAGCAAGAAATGGTTGATGGTCTACCTGACATCCACTTCTCCAAAGGAATTTGTAAGGGATGTGTTCTTGGAAAACACCCTCAAGAGAAATTCGACAAAGGAAAGACTTAGAAGGATTCCTCTCCTTTAGATATGATATATAGTGACCTCATGGACCCTTTTCCACATCCATCAATCAATAAGGAAAGGCACATTCTCATTTTTGTTGATTATTTCTCAGGCTTCACATGGATTTTATTTCTTAGGAAAAAATCACAGGTCTTCCAACACCTCAAATATTTCAAATCCCTTTGTTTAGACATAGTCAGGAAAGAAGATCAAAGAAATCCAAACATATAATGTAGGAGAGTATGTCAAGCATGACATACAAAATATTTTTCATGAGGTCGAGATTCAGTTGCAGTACATGGTTCCTTATACTCCGCAGAAAAATGGAGTTGTTGAGCAAAAAAATAGATCTCTAAAAGAGAAGACATCTTAAATGCACATGCAAAGTCACTTCCACATACATGATGGGTTGAAGCACATAATTGTGAAACCTACAACCAAAATAGATCTCCTCATATATCTGTCAAGGATAAGACCCCCTATGAGGCTTGGAGTGCCCTCAAACTGGAAGTGACCCGCTTCCGTATATTCGGTTCTCATGCATGGGATATGATTCCCTCTAAGAAGAGGAAGGCACTTGATCCACATAGCACATACTCTATCTGTGTTGGAAACCCCTATGGTGTGAAGGGATACAAACTCATTGATATTTCCTAGGACCGGCTCATCATTGAGCATAGTGTCAAATTTGAGGAAAGTGTCTCGCATGTACTTAGATAGCCGCATGCACCCTTTTGTCTGTCCACCTATTAGAGATGATGAGCATGCAGATGTTGGTTCTTCTTCATATGATATTTCTGATTTATAGGATTCATGTGATTCATATACCAAGTTAGTACAATTAGATGCAGAGTCACTGCAGGTAGATGCAGATGCAAAGCTAGAGGAGAGGCCCAAGTGGGCCAAGACTACTCTTAAAGATGTAGGAGGTCTTGTTGGGGATCCAGATGATACTATGAGGACTCGATTTTATTTTGAGGCACTTCCTCTTGTACTCACTTCCACTAAATCGATGCCACCTAGGCATATTTTATTGGTTTAGTATTCATATCCACAGTCCTATGATTACACTACTAGAAATCCCTTTTGGGAATCCACCATGCAGAAGGAGTACAACTCCCTCCTCGAGAACTAAAATTGAGATCTAGTTCCTCTTCCTTTAGGTAGGAAAATTTCCAGGTGTAGATGGGTCTACAGGACCAAGAGAGCAACGGATGGACAAGTTAACAGATACAAATCCATGCTAGTTTCCAAAGGATTTCAGTAGGTACATGATTTCGACTATGATGAGACCTTCGTTCCAATATTGAAGATGGATTCCATATGTTTGGAACTTTCCATTGCAACAACCAAAGGATGGGAATTCCATCAAATGGATGTGAAGAATGAATTTCTTCATGGATATCTCTCTGAGGATATCTAGATTGAGCATCCCCAATGATTTATGTAGGATTCATCTTTGATCTGTCGACTAAATAATTTTATTTATAGCATTAAACATGCCCCAAGAGCATGGTATTCCAAGATGTAATCCTACCAGTTGTCATAGAAATTTGTACATTTAAAGTCATACCTGAATGTTTACATGCTCAGGATGATTGATTCATTTCTACTCCTAGTTATGTATGTTGATGAGTTTCTGATCATCGGTTTCTAGACTTCAACTATTGCTGCAGTCAAGAGGATTCTGCATGATGGGTTCTTGATGAAGGACATGGGTCCACTACATTTATTCCTTGGACTCTAGATCAGTTAGGATGCATGAGGAATCAAATTGTCTCAGACCAAGTATGCATGAGATATCCTTGATATATTTCACATGACAAATTGAAAATATGCCCCGACTCCTTTCCTATCAAGAGTTAGACTTGAGGATGGCGAGGACACTCCACTGGTTGATAACATATTGTAAATATAGTTAGTGGGGATCTTTTTGTATCTCACACACTCTAGACCAAACCTCTCCTATGCAGTTGGAGTAGTCTCCAAGTTCATGTAGGAACCAAAGGAGCTACATTGGAAGGATGCAAAGTATATCCTTCGATACGTATAGGGCACCATCACCTTTGGGATTCACTACTCAATACATTTTACATTGGACATATTCGGGTTCACTAATTCTATCTGGGCCAGTGATACAATTGATTGCAAGTCCACATATGGTTACTCACTTAGTCTTGGTTATGGTCCTATCTGTTGGTCGAGAAAGAAGCATGTTGCTATTGTTATATCTTCGGCCAAGGAAGAGAACAGAGGTGTAGTTAACATAACCATTCAGGCTATGTGGCTACAACATTTTCTCACTGAGTTGGGCATTAAATTTAAGTGGTCGATCATCATATGATGTGACAACCAGAGCACTCTGAAGTTCTGTAGAGATCTAGTTCAAAGGAAGTGGAGGAAGCACATCGATATCCACATTCACTGCATGCGAGACTCAGTACATGAGGGGATATTCAACCTGTAGTTTTGTTCTTCAACAGAACAAATTGCAGACATCTTCACCAAGAAATTCATTGAGCATAAGTTCCATTCTCTATGCAATATTCTTGGAGTAAAGGACACAATTTCCTAGAAACTATTAGTTATTATTTTTACATACATTTTACTTTGAGGGGGGACGGGGGAGGGTAGTTTCCCATGAGGTTTTCCCTCTTTCCTTAATTATTTTAGTGTATCTTTTGTACTTGGGTACCTAACATGTCCTCGTTGTCGGGACCCATTCTTTATTTTCACCATAGTGATGTTCAGGGGGGTGTTGGAGATACTTCACACACACCTAGGAATTATTTTTCCTAAGGTTTTCCCTATGTTTACTAGTCATTATTCAGTCTCTTATATTCTAGGGAGAATATTCCTCTAGGAGAAGATTCTATTTAGTTCACACTTCAGTTTGATCAGTTGAGTGGAGTCTAGATGCCACATTGGGATCATCACCAATTAATGCATATTGTCCTTGGGATCATCCTTGATCTCCTCCTCACTTCACTTTGTTTCAATTAGTTAAATGAAGACTAAAAGACTATTTAACTCAGACTAGGTGGAAGTTAACTCTGTTAACTATCTGAGAGACTAGACTAGGTGGAAGTTTACTCCTGTAATTGTTGGTGTGTGTCCAGATCACTCTATACCACCACTATGGTGGATTAGATTCTCCTTTGGTGTGAATTAGTTGAGTTATACATAGTATATTATGTGTAAATTATCATTCCTTCATTCGTCTAATGAGAATTCATATATTCCTTCTCTCCTACCTCTCTTTTCTCATATTTTCTCTGCAAACTATGTATGTCATTTGTTAGCTAGATATATTTTGTGTAGGTTCAACACATTTACATGGTATTAGAGCCGACAAATTGCTAGGAAAAAGACACACCATATTCTTTTTGTAGGTATCGAAGATTGAAGACGGTGAAAAAATGGAATTTAAAAAAAAAATCATTCTTACACTGTACAATTTATTTTCATGGAAAGAGAAGATGATAGTTCATCTTTGAGGCAGAGGATTATACCAATTAACCATGGACATAGAAACCGAACCCACATCATCCATAGAAAAATCTAAGTAACTGAATCAAATGGACGAAGCATTTGGAACTATTTGTAGTCTCATTTCCCCTAAACTCTTCTTTCACACATTCTCTTGTAAAACCCCCAATGAAGCCTGGACCACCATGGAAGGGATTTTTGGAAAAAAATACGAGATGAGGGGAGACTTTCTCGAGGAGGAATTTCTCACTTTAGATCCAAAAACCTTCTATAATATCCAAGACTTCTTTACCAAATATAAGGATTTGTTGTCGCAACTCAAGGCTTGCGGGGTTGATAAATATAAGGAGGAGAAACACATGGTTCTCACCATTCTCTCCAAACTTGGTCCGGAATACTAAGTGTTTGTATCAACATTTCATTCAGTTAGGATCGTCTCTGGAGCCACCTAGAAGATTCCCTCTCTTGAGGTCTTTATTCAATCTCTGACACAAGAGCATTACAATCTTATCAACATGGGAAAAATTAAAGGCCCAAAAGAACATGCACTTACTTTGCATTATGGTAGAGGTTATAAAAATAATAAATCTAAATAAAAAGACAAAAGGAAATCACATGCAAATCCAAAGAAGGAAGGGTACTCAAAACCCTTCAACGACGCCTTCGGATCCAACAATGCAAAGGGAAGAAAAGGGGAGAAATTCACTTATTTCCATAAAGGATTCCATCCATAATCCGCATGTATGAAGAAATATATAGATCAAATGGCCCAAATATTAAAAAAAAAAACCTTGGAGATCACATCCCCAAGGGTGCCAAGAAGAATAACCCAAAAGATCATAATCCCTAGAAAGGAAATTCTAGCCATGCTTTGATTGCCATCAACTCCTCTCTCGATGCTTGGATTGTATATTTAGGTGCATCACACCACATGGAAGCCACAAAAGAAGTCTACTCTTCATTGTACGCATGCAAAGGTCCTTCGATTCTAATGGGGGACAACTCTCCAGTCGAGGTCACCGACAAAGGAAGAATTGAACTCACAAACAAAATCTTCGAGAATGTGTTACACGTTCCCAAAATTTTCTTCAACCTTCTCTCCATGCATTAGATGGAAAAATCGAGCACCGGAAAGAGAGTCATATTCACACCTGATGCAGTGGGTATATATGACATGAAAACCAATTCCAAGGTTTCTATCGATGGGGCAAATCATCAATCTAGACTCTACACATTTTCTGAATTTATTGAACGATATTATGCATTACTGCTTATCCATGATGATGAAAGTAGCAGGATATGGTACAAAAGGTTTGGGAATTTAAATTTCATATATATGTAACAACTTATCAAGCAGGGAATGGTTGATATTCTATCTGACATCCACTTCTCCAAAGAAATTTGTGAGGGATGTGTTCTTGGAAAACACTCTCAAGAGAAATTCAATAAAGGAAAGACTTAGAAGGATTCCTCTCCTTTATATTTGATCCATAGTGACCTCATGGGCCCTTTTCCGCATCCATAAATCGATAAAAAAACATACAACTTTCTATGTTAGCCAACAAGACTGCTATTAAAAAACCATAAAATCCCTTTTCTATGTTAGCCAACAAGAAAGGTACAACTTTCTATGTTAGCCAACAAGACTGCTATTAAAAAACCATAAAATCAGTATATTGCTTCTTTCCTCTAATTCCAGTTTCACACTTCAATACCACCCACTACGTGCAATATGGTGAATGGAATATCTGTATTATGACCTTACTGTAAGTTGAGGACGATGAAGGATCATAGATTGAACTAGTTGAGCAATCAGTACAAGGATTGCACTTGGTCCACACTAAGTCACTGCCGGTGTCCATAGTTGCCGGCGTACCAATTGCCATCTCCATGAGATATTCTGCATTTCCTGAGCTAACAGGAGTCTCGATATCTTTCTTTTGATGAGTATTAACTGCAGACATGATCTGTAGCTTTTCAAGTCTCTCTTGACTGCGTTGGACTGCTCGTTTCACGCGCTCAGTGAATGTAATATTTTCAGAGAGAAGTGAATCTATATGCACCAGATCGACTCTCAATCCATTTTTCGGCGACGCATGCATGCATTCCATCAAACTAAGAAATACACACAGAAATAAGCTGGCGTTTGCAGGTAACAGCTGGCGTCAGAAATAAGCAGGCGTTTGCAGGTAACACCAGATCGACTCTCATTCCATTGTTTCGCAACGTAAGGAGAAATCGGATGAGGGGAAGACGCGCTCTATTGATTTATATTGATTAGACGTGGCGAGCTTATTCTGGACAAATCAAATTATCAAATTTCAAGTCTTTGTATTTCTTCAATGTCTTTTTTTTATAATATTTATTGAAATTTCTTTCCGCAATTTGTGGCAACTTTATCTTAATTATTTGTCGGAATTTTTTTCCACAATTTGTCACAAAACCCATCTACTATTTATTGGATTTTTTTTTCCACAATTTGATACAAAACCCTACGAAATTTATGGGAATCTTTTTCCACAATTTGTCACAAAACCCAGCAAGTATACTATTTATTGGATTTTTCCGAAATTTATGGACAGATTAAATTTCAAAGACTTTGCATTCCTTTAATGTCTTTATTTCCTTGACTATCTATAATGATAAAATTAAATTTCAAGATTTTTGCATTCCTTCATTGTCATTTTGGAATTTTTTTTTTGTAATTTGGGGCAAAGGTCACCGAATTTGTTGGAATTCTTTTCCACCATCTGTGACAAAACCCACGGATGTTTGAATGTATGACTATTGGAATCTTCAAAACACATGCATCCCACAGCAAAATAAAAAATGGAGATGACATTTTTCCTAATGTCTATAAGCTATTTAAGAGTGAACTTTTCATGAAAGGGCACTATTGTGAATTTTCTAATCTGAAGACTTTGCTAAAGGTCTACATTTCTTTCTATGTCCTTAACTCAAGGAGTCAAGGTTTTTTTTGGCTATTTATTGGAATCCATTTCCACAATTTGTCACAAAACCTATCTACATCTTCATTAATACATTGTTTGTGGGTTATTGAAATATACATGAAAGTTAATATTTCTCTTTATAAGATTGAAAAAATAATAATTAGTTGATTATAAAGAATTATTCTAAGTAGATGTATAGTTTATTTAAATATGATATAAAAAAATGAAAAAGTAAGAAATTGAATTAGGTTTTTGAATATATACTTTTCATTTATGAAAAATTTGTATAATTTAGAAAAAATCATGTTATTTTAATATCACTTTTCTTTTAATATTGAAAAATATAATGCATATGTTTCACTTAAGATGTGAGTTTATTACATAAATGTTAGAATTTATTAAAACAAATTTTCATAGTTGTATTAGAAAAAATCATGTTATTTTAATGCTATTTTTCCTTTAATATTGAAAAATATAATACATATGTTTGTGTTAAGATGTGAGTTTATACATAAATATTATAATTTCTGAAAACAAATTTTCATAGTTGTATTAGAAAAAATCATATTATTTTAATGTTACTTSTCTAATATTGAAAAATATAATGCATATGTTTGTGTTAAGATGTGAGTTTATTACATAAATGCTAGAATTTCTTAAAACATTTTTTCTTGGTTGTAGATAACATTTAGKTYTTGTGAGTSACTATTTTTACATATTTTTAATAGTTATTTTATTTATTTTTWAAATTAATAAAGTCACTAAAGCCATGCAATTATAGGGTCTTAACATATGAGGTCAACTAGTTAAGACAAACAAAAAGCCTATATATTTTAGAATTATGAAATATAGAAAATAAAATTGAATTAAAAAATCAAAGAATATTTTTTCCTTTAAAAGAATATATATTTTGAATCTACAGATAAATCTTTATAAATGTGTACATGTACACTTTGATGGATGACAAATAAGTGGACTATATTTGAAAACCTTGTAAAAATGAAGATAATAATAGGGAGCTAGAAAAATGAGTGTGTTTTTGTTCATGTCGGAGGTTCATCACTCCAAAGATAAAACCAAAGTTGCTAACTTGTTGAGGAGAATATATTAACCCTTCTATTTTTTTTAATTCACATGAACACATGTGCATTTTAAAGGAGTGCACTCATTTTGTAAGCGTTTGTTTTATAAAAGCCTATGAAATTTATTCTTACATAAAATAATAACTATGTGAAGCTCCCTTACCTTGACATATTTCAAAAGAACATCTTTAGTACTAAAATCTTCCTTTAAGGTCACGAGACCTATTTTATTTTCCCAACCATAGTGAAAGCCTCTAATGTTTCCCATGATAAATGCATGTGTACTCTATGATTGTGTTTCTTTTAGTAAGATCCTTATTATGTTGTTGTTATAATGAAGATTAATAATAATAGATTAAGAAAGAACCTTTAACATGGTATCAAAGTTAATTTGAAGAGAGCATCTTTCACAGAAAAAGAAAAATGTCACTGTTGTCGTACAAGAAAATTATGGCTTTTTTTTTATCTAAAAGGAATTTTAGCCCAAAGATCATTTAGAAAAGTGCGCCCTAGCCTAAGGAACTCATTGACACCTTCAGTGCACTTTTTCAGTAGATAGAACTCCTAGAAGGTGAAACCCTAGTTTTCACCAGTACTAGAAAACCAGAAGTACCAGAAGTACCAGAAAACTAGAAGTACTAGAAAACTAGAAGCACCGGTCCATAAATTTGTTGGTCCAGTTTCAAGGGTCAGAAATTGAAATTTTCAGAAACTGACTATGCCAGTATACTCGCTTCAGTCCAGCGCATCTTTTGGTGAGTTCGGTTTTTAGATCCAAGAAATTTGATTTTTTATTATTTCTATAGCCTGGAGGGCTAGGGTTTCTATTACAAGAAAGAATGGTTACCTGTATGAGGGTAGAAGACAGGATTGAAGGATCTGGACACTTCATATCTTGGAAGCATAGGTTGCAGATGATTCTAGACAAGAACATGCCACAGTGAGTGTACCACAGCCAGAGGAAGAAGAGAAAAAGACCAAGTAGAAGGAAAAGGGAAAATAAAGTATCAAGAACATGTGGTAGAGGAAGAGGAATATCCTCCCTCAAAGAAAGATTTAGTAGAAATTGAGGATTATGTACTTTAAGTTGAATATAGTTGATCTGAAGAAATATAGCAAATGGTGGATTCCGTGGAGCCTCCCCACACAAAAACAAAACATAAGTATTCATGCTGTTTTTTAGTATCTTGTTTGCTTTAATACTTTCTCATTACAAGTCATATTTTTGCGAGAATGTTAATTAACCTCGTTTTACTTCAGTGTCTATGTAAACTTATGAAGGAAGTATCAAAGAAGAGGATAAAGAAAGAGATAAACTATTTATTTCAGGTATGATCACTCATGAGAGTGACAAAGGTATGTGTTTAGCTATGATAGTAAGGAAAAATTTGGTAATTTCATAGCTAGAGTGAAAAGGAGTTCAAAAGTCTTATTCATGATTAGGGTTTCAGATGTGTACATGGTTGAACAAGTTTTACTTGGTAAAAGATGTGTACTACTCTGATAGAAATCATGATATAGTTTTATTTGATTACTTCTTATTGTTACTGACTGGTTGACTAAGTGACATATCTCAGAAAGCATATTGTAATGTACCTCAAAACTGTCAAAAAAATAAATGTGTTTGTACAATTATCCTTGCATAGTTTTCGAGATTCAAGTAATTAAGTCTTCTGTTATAAAGCTTGAGTCTGAATGTTTGTTAGAGACCTTACTGTCGTTGATTGTCTTTACTATGCCACTTAAAACTTCCTACCCGATGATACAATAAGTGTATACTCCTCCCTTCAATGTTATTTAAAGTCTTGTAAAAATTACCAATATTTTCTTATTTGATGATGCCTATAACACCAACACAGATTTAACTATACGAGTGACTTGTAAACATGCCTGTTACTTCCATACCTCTGATCGGGAGGAAGATTTTCCAATCAACACACAACAACTCCCGAAATCGCGAAAAGTGACCAGCATGTCGGGATTTCGGAGTTCGAGATTTCGTGAGTACAACAACCAACATCAATGCACAACAATTCCCGAAATCACGAAAGGTGACTAGAATTTCGGGATTTCGGAGTTTGGGATTTCACGAATACAACAACTAACATAAACACACAACAACTCCCGAAATCGCGAAAAGTGACCAGCATGTCGAGATTTCGGAGTTCGGGATTTCGCGAGTACAACATCCAACATCAACGCACAACAATTCCCGAAATCACGAAAGCTGACCAACATTTCAGGATTTCGGAGTTCAAGATTTCGCGAATACAATAGCTAACATAAACACACAACAACTCCCGAAATCACGAAAAGTGACCATCACTTCAGGATTTCGGAGTTTGGGATTTCGCGAGTACAGAAGCCGAACATCAACAGATACAAACCTCCAAAATGTGAAACAAAGGGAAGGTTGGACTAGTGCTTCGGGGTTTCAGGGTCTGAAACTTTGTGAGTTCAAGTGCCCAAACAACAACATATGCAAACTTCTAAAATGCGAAAAAGGAAAGGTGAGACCCGCATTTCGTGGTTTCGGGGTTCGGAACTTCATGAGTTCAAGTGCCCAAACAACAACATATGCGAAATTCCGAAATGTGATCGAACACAACCAATTCCCGAAATTACGAAAAGGAATGTGGACTAACATTTCAGGATTTTGGGGTCTCAAATGCCAAACAACAACACACCACAACTCCCGAATTCCGAAAGGTGAAAGGATGTGGGACCAACACTTCGAGATTTTGGGATTCGGGATTTTAGGTTTTCAAAAACCAAACATCAATACAAAACAACTCCTGAATTTCGAAAGGTGAAAGGATGTGGGACCAACACTTCGGGATTTCAGGATTTGGGGTTTCAGGTTTTCAAAAACCAAACAACAATACACAACAACTCCCGAATTCCAAAAGGTGAAAGGATGTGGGACCAACACTTCGGGGTTTCGCAAATTCTAATTTCGTCATAGAATTTAACTGTGAAAAGGGTAGACCGTTCTTAAACAAAACAAGAAAAGCATAAAATCTTTTGAGGCGTCAACTCTCATGATTGTTCAGTATCTGATAAAAGAAAAAGGGGTTTCCAGATTTCTTTAACCTTCCGAATTTTGTCATTCTATACACATCTAGTATCTTGTTTGCATGGGGTTAGTGCATGCGAAAAGAAAACTCATACAAAGCAAGGAAGGACACATATGTATATAAATACATGAGTTTCCCTATGATCCATTGGTTCCTTCTACTTCATATTCTCTTGAATTCTTAAAAGTAGGAAACATGAAGTCTCTTTAAGGGGCAAGATTGTTCGAAATTTTAATTCTAGCGATGCATCTACCTGTTTCCTTTCGACACAAAATTACTCAATTCCAATATTCTCAATTTTAGATCTGTTTAATACTTCAGTCACAACAATGAATCTATATCTACACATATTGGTCTCCTTCAAACACACAAAGTATCCTAGCATTACGACTTCAGAATTAAACCTAACCTGTGGAAGGATCGACTTTCTTAAACTCGACTCATATAAAATAAACTTGCCTAGTACTTCCAGATTTCAGGAGAGGCCACTCCAGAATTTAGACTGTGATTGAAATTTTAATACCATGATAGATGTCATCCATTGAAAGAGTTATTTTAAATTTAGAACAAACAAATGCATAGTATCAATTACACAAATCATTCGAGAATAGAGAGGGAAAGGTTTACATTAACTCAATTAGATATAATCACTCAACAGATACATGACATCAATCAAACATAGTCATTCAAAATAGAGAGGGGTAGATCAACATACCTGAATCCACTCCGTGGGAAGACAAAAGAAAAAACCACGTTCCTCCCAACCGTAGAACAGGGCAGCCAAAATCACTTGCCCAATTCACCCTCTAGCCTGACCATGAATCCCTGAGGGAGAACTTGGAAACTCCTCCTCAGCAATGTCCTTCAATTCCAACAACTATCCTCTTGCCTCACACTTACTCAACAGTGCTCATAACAGCAAGACAAATATGTTTAAGAAGGCTCCTCTTACCTCATACTTACTCAATAGTGCTCATAATAGCAAGAGAGCTCAATTTTTTTTTCCCCCAGCATACTTGGTAGCGTCCTGCCTCCTCGCATATGCTATTTATCAATTTTGCCCAGGTCTTTTTCCCTCCTTTGGGGATTTTTCGCAGCTTTCTTAATCCATGATTTTCAGGGGATGCTAGTGGCCAAATCCATGATTGTCCACTTGTAATCACCAACCCAGAGGCAGTTCCAACTTGTTCCCTACTCATGGAGTCATGGTTAGTTGATTTTTAACATGGTTGTTCCATTTGTCCTCCTGCAGTTAATATAAATATTCTGTTGTGATACAAGTGTCATAGTAAAATAGTTAGTTGAGTCCAAATAGATCTCTACCCAACAGTCACAATAATTAAACAAATTATTAAATTCGAAATTCGAAATTGCCATAAATGGAAAAAAATTTCCAAATTCAAATTTGCCAAAAACGAAAATAAAATTCCAGCACACAAAAATAAAAATTTTTTTTTTTTTGGGGGGGATGTCACACATACTGTAAGTAAGTTTACAGGTCTCAGAAGAAAGAACTTATGCCTTGACTTGCAGAAGTTAGACAACATGAAAAGAACTTATGATATGGTGACAGTCAGTAAAGACCAGACAATATCCAGTATTTATATAGGAACAGAAGGCTCCTAAAGATGCAGAACAAAAATGTTCAAGATGAAGAGAAAGATGGATACTCATATATAGTTGATGAGATGCAAGTAACTGGAGGCTGCTTTAGTACTGTTCTTATGGATGCAAAGGGAGTAGGTTGATCCATTATGAAGTTGGAAAGAGAGAAATGTTCGAACTCAAGAAGGCACCCAAATTATTACATAAGAGAACTTCGAGGATGATGATTAGAAGCTCATAGTTTGGTGCAAGAGGGAGTTATGTCTCCAAGTTCAAAATGGAGGATCGCGATTTGGTGCAGTTGGTGTTGGATTACTGAGAGGGGGGGTGAATCGGTAATAACATAATTATAATCCTTTTTCTTCAAATGTTATATCAATGTAGAACTATTATTCAATAATGAGCAGTAAGAAATAAACAATCACACACATACACAGTACACCATTGTTTTACGTGGAAACCCAAATCGGGAGAAAACCACAGAATGCTTTTTCTTATATGTCTTGAAG
>JZKD02S0310487.1:754615-777977 GCA_000966675.3 Picea glauca | reverse complement strand
CTGAAACTGTAAAACTGTAGAACTGGAAACAACTTTCTCGAATGGTGGTAGCTATTTGTGAGAATATATGTGTCTTATAAGCACATTTGTCTTATAAGAATGATTACAATGAGGCCCCAGAGGAATTTTTAACATTACTTATGAATGCCAAAACCCTAGACATCCAAAAACCTAACCCTGAGAGCTTAAATGCCAAAAGTTATGTGGGCCCCGATGGGTAAGTTGGTACCTTAAATTCTTGGGGTCGTAAATTTTTCATATGACTTTTGTTTTAGGCGCATGATTGCCCATTGGAAAGGTCCTTTAGAGAACTACACATTATGTTTTCAAAATCTAACTCTGACTATAGTTTGACTATGGCAAGAAAAAAAAAACATTGTTTAGGGATCTAAAATAGCCCTGGAAGTACATAATGATGTACTGACATGAAAAATTCCAAAATAAGCCAGTTTGATTAGGTAGAAAGCCACCAATCACCACTTGGAAGCTGTGTAGGGATTCAGACAACCCTGAAAGTGTAGATCCCACAGTTACACAGAATTACAGAAGAACATGCTGAACTAAAATTGTCAAAAGGAGCTAGTTCGAATAGGTTGGTGGCCACCAATATCTACCTGGATCAGTCCTCCCCCCTTAGGAAGTAATGGTCTCCATTTCATTGCGTTCCCTCATTAGGTGAGGAATTTTCTACTAAATTTGGCCCTAGGTGAGCCATTTTCCTTGGTCCAAAAGTTGCCCTGCCTTGACAACCTGATAAAGTTGGATCCTCTACTAGCGAGTGCCCTTGACCTATGTGTACACTATCTGATCAGTGGATGCATGTTCCATGCAGTCAGGGTTGAGCTCGGTTGGTGTCAACTGTTATGTGATCTCTAAGGTGTCCAATAATGGTGGAAAATATGGTCGAAGGAGATCCACATTGAACACTGGGTGCAAGCCAAGGAAGAGGGGAGTGTTGAGCTCAAAAGAATTGTCTCCGATAGACTTGGTGATAATATAAGGTCCATAGAAAAGTGGATGGAGCTTTCGATGGGGCCATGTAAGGTGTTCTTTTTGAAAATGTAACCAGACCTTGTCTGCCACTTGAAACTTGTGTGGTACTCGGTGTTGATTATCGCGCTCCTACTTAGCATTGGATTTCTGCAAAATTTCATGGAAATGTTGGAGGATGTGTTGAATCCGCTCAATGAATCTGGTGGCTTTGTCGGCCTCATGTTGAACATGGGAATATTCTTTCTTTGTGGTTGCAAGAGTTAGTGCAACATCAATGGGAACCAAGGATTGGAATCCCAATCCCAATTGAAATGGGTTATGGTCGATGGAGTTATGGAGAGCCATGTTGTAGCTATGTTGAACATAGGGAATACCCTTATCCCATGTACGTGGATTCTTAGATTTATACATGCGCAAGATGTGAACAATCATCTGATTGATGACCTATGTTTGGCTATCAGTTTGAGGGTGGAAGGCACTATATTTAGTGAGCTTGGTGTCCAACAGTAACAAGAGACTCGACAAAAATGTGCTGAGGAACATGTTATCTTGATCAAAGATGATGGTCTATGGTATCCCAAAATGGACCCACACTTGTTCGAAGAAGAGCTTGGTAGTATATGTTGTTGTGATTATCTTCTTGTAGGCTGTGAGAATGGCCATCTTTGAAAACTGTTCAACCACCACAAATACACAATCATTGCCTTTATTGGTGGATGGAAGGCCGAATATGTAATCCATAGAGATGGATTCCCAAGGACTCTTGGGAGTAGGAAGAGGGGTGTATAAGCCTTGCTTCTTGATGGCTGGCTTGGAAATTGCATAGGTAGTGCAAGATCTTGTTGGATTACTGAGAGGGGGGGTGAATCAATAATAGAGCAATTTAATCATTTTTAACCATATAATCCAAGTGTTATATCAATGTAGCATTATCATCCAATAAATGAAGAGTAGATAAAAAATTAAAAAATGAACAATCATACACATACATAGTACACTAGTGTTTTACATGGAAACCCAAAGCGGGAGAAAACAATAGAATGATTTTTCTTATATGTCTTGAAGAATTACATTCATTGGAAGCACCAAATTCCTTTGTTTTCCAGCTACAACTAGAAGGAGTCTCCAACCCCCTTGTTTCTCAATCTACAACTTGAAGGAAGCTCCAAATCCCGTATTCTCTGGCTACAACCAGAAGAAGGCTACAACACCCTATGTTTTCCGGCTACAACTAGAAGGTGGATACAACTAATTGTCCTTGCCCTGTCCAACCGCCCTGAAGTAGAAGTGGAATGATGGAACCACTATCACACTATCATTGTGAGATATACTATTGTAAACATGTACCAATAAACCTGAACCATGCATCAACCATGCATCAACCTGTAATCAACCTGTACCATAAACAAGTGCATCAACAATGCACCAACCTGTACCATACAACCTGTAATCAACCTATACCATAAACAAATGCATCCAACCATGTACCAAGTATGTACCAATCATGTGTCAACTACTCATCAACTATGACTCATCAATATGTACCAACATCATCAACTATACACCTCATGTATGTGCTAACTCATCAACTACTTATCTCAACCATGTACCCAACATGTACCTTAACCAAAATCTCTCATCAATTTCATCATAAAAATATGATTTGTAACTTTGTAATAGACCTGGTGTGTATGATCACATACCTACAAACCTTCCTTAACTTTCACAACAAGAGACTAGCATTTTCATAAAACTTTTCTTTAGTCTCACATGACTAGTTTGGGATTAGTCAACAACCTTAACTTGAAATAATCATAACTATGTACCTGTAATGAATAAAGATATGAAAGTAGTACACAATGTTCCTCAGTTGTTTTAATGAAATTCCTCCAGGTGTCACTACTTGAAACCTCTCAGAAAAGGTGTTATATCAAAAATGGCATGCCTTGTTGAATTCTATCTTATTCTAGAGAGAGACCTTGTAGAGTGTGCCCAACACATAATATTTGTTGAATGGATCTGAAATTGTTACACAACATACTAAAGATTGTACTCTAACCAATACATTTGGTTTTATTGAATTTGGATATGCTATGAAGAATTTATGACGTTTTAACCCGAAACACATGTTTTAGACTAGTTTAAGGACTATCCAAAAACCCTATTTTCCATGGAGTTTAACTCCAAAACTACAACGACCCACAAGCTGATTTTTTTTCCACAGATACTTGGATATGTTTCCTCAACGGCCTATCAATTTCACAATTTGAATCATTCTAGAAAAAAATTTATTGTGAAAATGGTGAGATGACCTATAAATAACATACCTTAGAAAGCATCATCAAAAGAATTTATCCTCCCTTGAATTTCTACCTTCTTTTCTTCACCTTCCCTCTGAAATTCGGCTTAGATATCCTCTAGTTACCTCAGTAACCTATAGATGTTCAATATTCTCAAATGTTATTTAAAATGAGAGAGCCTTGTCTCTTATTTATACTCTCCATCTTCTAGGTCACTTAACCCATTTCTAGGTCACTTAACCCATTTATAGGTCACTTAACACCTGTTTTAGACTCGTTTCAGGACTAGCCACAAACCCTATTTTCCACGGAGTGTAGCTCCAAGACTACAACGACCCACAAGCTGAATTTTTTACCACAAATACTTCGATATGTTTCCTCAATGGCCTATCAATTTCACGGTCTGAATCATTCTAGAAAACAATTTATTGTGAAAATGGTGAGATGACCTGTAAATAACATACCTTAGAAAGCATCATCAAAAGAATTTATCCTCCCTTGAATTTTGGCCTTATTTTCTTCACCTTCCCTCTGAAATTTGTCTTAGATATCCTTTGGTTACCTCAGTCACCTATAGATATTCAATATGCTCAAGTGTGATTTAAAATGAGAGAGCCTTGCCTCTTATTTATACTCTCCATCTTCTAGGTCACTTAACCCATTTCTAGGTCACTTAACCTATTTCTAGGTCACTTAACCTATTTTCCTCATTTTTAGGCTTAACCACTTTCCATAATTAGAAAGTTCTCCATTACTTTATCATTTAAATATTCCTCCTTCACTTTGTCACCTCACTTTATCATTTAAATAATCTTCTTTGATTTTGTCACTTAACTTTATTATTTAAATAATCCTTCTTGACTTTGTCACTTTACTTTATCATTTAAATAATAATTTCTTCTTTGCAAGATCTTTGACTTCTTTGACCTTTTGGGGCTTCAACCTAACATATGAGGGTCCTCCAACTTCGTAAGGCCATAACTCTCAAGCTGTGAGGAGTTATGTGATGTTCCACATACCACCAGAAATGACATGACATGTACTATCCATATAGAATAGTATTACCTTCAAATATATTGAAACTCATACCATTATACATGAAACAACCTTGGGTCAATTACCCAAACCTTTGTGCTACCAGAATTTTCTACCGGACTTTCTTCAGGGGTTGACATCATTGAAAAACAAACTTAATCAACAGATCCGATATACTTGTTGGTGTCCTATCGAATTTTTGGCCAATAAAATGTTTCTGTAGAACAACCATAGTTTTCTCCACATCAAAATGTCCTTCCATATGAATCTAGTGAGCCTCCAAAATTAGTTTTGCACGCTTGGTTACAGGAACACAGAGGTGGCCTAGATGGCATAATAGTCTATCCTAAATTTGAAAATCGATGACATTCATGCATGTAGCCAAGATCTGATAGGTGGTGGAGAAGTTGAGATCTTGCTGATAAAGTTGGGGCCACTCATATGCCTCATGCCCATAGGAATGGAGCACGGTGGTGAGTGCAGCCACGAGAGGTCGACTAAGGAATTCAAGGAAATGATTTGTGATCCATGTATTATACTTTATGTTGATATGGAAATATTGCAAGCATGTGGACCACTTCTGATGGTGGACATTCTGAAACTTCCCCTGTGTCTGTATGAACTGCAGAGGCTTGTGATTAGTGTGGATGATTGTCTCCTTTCCCAGAATGTAATGTTTTCATTGACAAAAGTCTTGTAAAATTGAATACATTTCCTTTTCATAGGTGGGGTATTTACAAACAATATGTGAGAGTGTATCACTATGGTATGCTACTGAATGTCCATTTTGAGTAAGAACTGCACCTACAACATAGTCGGATGCATCAATCTCAATATCGAACGGTTGTTCCATATTGGGTAAGGAGAGTACTAGATCTGAGCACAAGTGATGCTCCAGATCATCAAATGCTGGTTGTTGTTCCTTCCCCCACGTGAAATTTTACTTGCCACTTCCCTTGGTCACTTGGTTGAGGGCCCATGCAATATGGGGGAATCCCAACATGAACCGTCAGTAGAAGTTGGAAAGTCCCAAGAAGCTATGAAGCTCGGTTAGTGTGGTCGGGGCTGGCTAGTCATGAATGACTTGGATATTAGCTGGATCCACATGTACCCCATGTTCATCAACAATGTAGCCCAAGTATTGGACCCTGTTCATGCAAAAGGAGAATTTTTCCAAGTTGGCATATAGCTTTTACTTCCGCAGAGTGCTCAAAACCTGTTGAATATGCTGCATGTGCTCCTCCCAAGTTATGTTGAAGATGAGGATGCCATCTAGATATGCCACCACAAAATAGTTGGTGAAGGGTCTTAATACATCATCCATCTACCTCATGAAATTTATTAGTGCATTTTTTATGCTAAAGGGCATGACCAACCATTCAAACTGAACTTCTTTAGATTTGAAAGTTGTCTTCCATACATCAGTCGGTTCGATGGAAACTTGGTGGAAGCCAAAATTTAGGTCAATATTGTTAAATAACTTGTCCCCCTTGAGTTGGTCAAGAAGGTCATCAATTTGGGGAATTGGGTACCGTCTCCTGACTATGATTTTGGGAAGGAAATGCATGGCATGGAAAGGAAAGGAAAATCATGGCATTGCAAGGCAAGGCATGTCATGGAAAGACAAGGAATGGCATGGAAAGGCAAGGCATGGGATGGAATGGCAAGACATGGTTTGGCATGGAAAGAAAAGGCAAGGCATGGGAAGGTAAGGTAAGGCATGGAAAGGAAAGGAAAATCATGGCATGGAATGGAAAGGCATGGCATGGAAAGACATGGAATGGAAAGGAAATACAAGGCATGGAATGGAAAGGAAAGGGATGGCATGGAATGGCATGGAAAGGTAAGGGATGGAATTTCATGGCATGGAAAGTGAAGGCAAGGAACGACATGGAAAGGTAAGGCATGGCATGGGATGGAAAGGCATGGCAGGGGATGGCAAGGGATGGAAAGTAGTATAAGCCAAGGAATGGGATGGCATGGCAAGTGATATATGACAAGGCATGGTTGTTGACACAAATTTGTCAGACCAGGGTCCTCTTCAGATTACCAACAAAAGGTATTGATGTAGTCTAGTGCATTGGAATTTTCATCTTCTTGGGAGGGAAGAAGTCTCACTCGAAGCGCAACCGAGACAAGTAATATAGGGAAAGGTAAGAAGAATGCTTAGTCATATTCCTGAAGTATCAAGATTCATATTAGTCTTGCGTGAGATAGCTTAAACCTGTTGCAGTCTATAACATCTCCTAACCTATAAGGGAGAAACAACGTTGTGTAAAAAATAATATGGAAGCTATAATCATTAAGCATATCAGACATAATAACATACCATAACATTATACATAATCATAAGGTGAAGTACACAAGATATTTTCTTTTTAATTGGGTCTCCAAATATATTATATTATATCATATCTCTTCTCAGGATACATGAGCAACTTGAGTCAGACATACAAATAGTCATGCCAAAGACAATCAACAAGTGATTCTCAAATAGTACGAGACAAGGTTATCTCAGCCTCTTTCTCTCACTACCTCTACAATAGTATGTGATTCTTACAATTTATAACCTGGTTCCTAAACCCATTTCTCCTTATTCAACTCGATTAACAACAACAATAACTAGATCCCCTATTACAATCATATGGATTCTGTATATAATATGATCCAATCTTGTAGGTTGAGAACCTGAGAGTTCTCTCTTCTTATTAATTATGTTGCAACCTATTTCTTCAAAATTGGTGTTGCGTTGTCCTTCCAATTATTTTACGTTCTAATTTTTTCCTGTTGTGCATTCCCTTTTCTCAACCTTCTTTTCCTTCCTTTGCTTAGTTGTTCGACTCCAAAGTAGCTTGTGCAAGTTCTATTTAACAAATCAAATGGCTCAACAAGCCTCGACCAGAATCCTTGACTTGTCCCGAGTCAAGTTTTTAACTCGTTTGTGGTCTTCAAGTTGGCTTGTTGTTCTTCTTTGTCTTTGCCTTCTTCTTCCATATTGATTCCACTTCTAGCCTAAGTTATTTCTTCTTTAGATCCTTCAAACAAAAGGCCCAACTCTGGTACCATTTCAAGGGATTTCTTGCTGACCTCCTGGGGAACCTCTAAGGGGAACCTAGCTTGAAGGGGCATACCACTAGCCATGGATTTTTATGAGGGTGTATCAAATTCTTCTTCCCCTAGATATGGAACTCTCAATTGTTGTGAAACTCTAGTCTTCAGAGCCATTGGAAGTAGGGGGAGAACCTCTGTCTTTTCAAGAAAATGTTGTAGTAGTTTTGATAATTGTTGTAGATCCTAGAGTAATGGCACCAGTTGATCTTTCAATGATGTCATGATTTTTCCTGGCTGAGTTTTCTATTCTACTTGAATTGGTTGCGTTCCAATATTTTTCGGTAGTGTAACTTCTAGAGTAGCACTTCAGATCATCGGAACCTCAATGGTGAACTTTGGGAGCGGACACTCGGGAACCAAGGCCAATACTTCTGAGACTAGGATGAGAGATTGGATTTTTGGTTTCTCTCTCTGCACCAAGGGAGGCAAAAATGGGATGGGTATAGACGGATTGATCGACTGACTTGGGGCTGTGATAGTCAATTTGATGGGATCTTCAAGGTTCCCAAAGGTTTATGGGATATCCATTTGCATGGGTTTGAGAGAAGTGGTATGTGGGGGAACAATGGTATATTTCAGTGGTGGTAGTGAGCCTTTCTCATAAATGAGAGTTGAGTATGTGATAAAGTCCAATCAGTTTCATTTTTAATATTAATCATAGTCTAAGCAGTGTGAGTGGCTTCCCTGGTGTGAGCTAAGGCCATGGATATTGGTTGTCGGTCTATGAATTTTGCAGGGGAAACACTTGTTCAAGCATTTTTCACTGGAATTTCTCCTATTTACACAATAGCTAGGATCTTGTTGACATCCTTACCTAATAGTACCACATGTTATGGAAGTTTTGCAAATAGTGGCAAATTCATTTTCTTTCCCTGCATCGGTTTCTCTTTCTCTTCTTCTGAGTTTCCCAACATTTGAGCCTTTTGTTGCTTCTCTGTTGCGCCAGAACTCTACCCTGTTTCTTCATCCTGCCCCTTTTTCTTCAATAGTTCTTCTAGAAAGAGGTAGTGCATAAACGGCTTGTGAGGGTTATTCTTAACTCCAGTCCATGACATAACTTTTTTATCGAATGGTTCTTCCTCAAGGTAAAATGGTAACAACCTTGTGTGGAAGTCATCGGACTTTGCATACCTCGACTAGACAAAGGTATGGTGGTGATTCAGTATGAATGTTATATTCCTTGTGTTTAGGTTCAATAGTTCCTCTGGTATGCAGAAACACTGAGTTGCATCTATAATCTAGCTATACCACTTCAAGAATACAACCTTATTGAACTCCATGTTCTCAGAATATCACCTTGTATGCCAAGGATCGAACATTTTCGCAAGGTACCCCATTGTCTGCAGGTTCCAACTATATTCAGGTGGGTGGTCGCCACTTCCACATTGCAAAAGTGAGAATAAGGTAGCCATAGGTAAATCCCCCCCCTTTCTCCTAAACTTCTTCACAAAAAATGAGGAGTTCTTCTAATAGTTAGCTACAACAGTTTAAAACTGCTCTATTTGTGCAAAATTCCGCTACTGATATAGAATCCAAAGTGAATTCTCCCTTGTAGTATGAGCACATGACCTTACTAGCTATGACATAGCATGCGATCCCCATCATTTTTGAAATAATGGGCTCAATCTTTGCGGTCCACCCGCCCCTCTAGGTGTGGAACTTCTCATATAAGATAACCTCTCCCTTATTTTTATCATTCTTTCTTGATCCTTGGAATCCTTTGGACATGTCCTCACACTCTAGGGACAATCCCATGAGTTTTTGGATGTCTTATGCATGGATTGGGTATTTCTTGTCGAGCCATAAGCTCCTATCATGCACTCTATTGATCAAAAACTTTGTGCAATGCACAACCTCACCTTTGGTTCTGAACATTGCTAGATCTCTGAGGTTCATAATTGTTGAGTTGAACAGATTGATGAAGTTAGGTTTTGGGACAAACTACATGTCCCCCGCTGAGTCCACAACCAAGTGCCAAAACACATCCATGTTCATTTGAGGGAATAATGTTGGATCAGTCAGTTCAAGGTCGAGGATTTTTTCTTCCTTGGCCTTCCCCTTGACGTTGCCCATTACCTCCATCTAGGGATCATATGGTTCATTTGGAATTTCCTCTTTTGGATTTGAACTTCATCCTATGGATATTCTCGGCATCTTGAATCTAGAGCACTAGTAAACAAAGTGAATTGGGGGTCAGGGATGCAACTGTGGAGAAAAGGACTTCTCAAAATATTCCAAGGTATGGAGAGCTCGAGAACAGAGGGTAGATAAATAAATAATGTTCCTTGCACACTGGGCTTGCAAGGTCTTATAGATGGAAGAACTAGAGAGCCTAGTAGTCGCTCATAAAGACACTCATAATGAGGCCAGTGACACAACCTCTGGCTCAAACATCCGATGGGACTGATAATGGGGTAAAATCCCTAAAGTGATTTTGTCTTTAATGAATGGATTCACAGAAACATGGCCAAGGTGAGGGACTTACCATTTTAACAGTTGATAATCCCGATGAGAATATTGATGACATCCACGCATATCACTCTTTTATGGCTTGACGGAGCGTTCTGATAGTTAACTGTAGTTACCATAAAGGGTATGAATGGACATGACATGACTAACACTTAGGTTGTGATATGGTTTAGATCCACCCCCCGACCACAATGAGGGTCTCCAACATCTTTAATTACATTGTTTAATGGAGTGGTGACTCATCTAACCCTTTACTGTTGATTAACCCTTTCTGCAAAGAACCAACACTTAAAATGAAAAAAAAAAAGATGTCGTGGTGCCACTAATCACACTTCGATGTTATTACATGTAATAAAGAAATTACAATAAAGAAATTACAATAAAGAAGAAAATTATAACTATTGTACAAGATCCCTTGGACTGGAGCAACAATTATTTTGTTCAAACATGAGAAATATAGGGCTTTAGGTGTGCACCATTCACCCAACCTGGCTAAAGGATACCATCTAGTTGCACCATATTGACTGCACCAGGCTTTCGGATTTTAGCAACTATGAATGGACCTAACCAATGCATGCACAACTTGCCTGGATGTTTCTGATACCAACTATTGTAGAGTAGTACCTTATCCCCTTGCACAAATATTTTGGACTTAATGTGCCTTTCATGCCAATGTTTTTTTCTAGCCTTCTCAATTGACTGATGAAAATCTACTAAGAATCTCGCTTCCTCAAGTTCCTACAAGTCTGCAATCCTCTGCGCAATTGATTCTTCATCTGTCATATGTGTAACATGTGCTATATAGAGAATACAGGTTATAAAATTTAAAGATACAACAACTTCTGTACCATAAACAATTTGAAATGGGGTATACCTGTGTAGCTTCTTAATGGTAGTCTTTTAAGCCCATGAGACTACTGGAACTCTATCATACTAGTCTTCCCTATTTGTGCAACATACTTTTTTCAGTCCTCTTTTCAGAATCTTGTTGAATGCCTCCATTGTATCGTTATCTTGTGGATGATAGGGACTTATATTATGGTGTTGTATAAGTAATTATGTCGTCAATTTTGTGATTGTGTTGTTGATAAAGTGACTACCTTGATCATTGGTCAGGCTTCTAGGACATCCAAACCGAGTAATGACATTTTCAAATATGAATTTGGTCATTGTATCTGTTGATCAATCTTGGACTACCTCTGCTTCCTCCCATCACATGAGGTAATATTTTGTGGTGATGATATATTTGTCCTTTGAATGCTTGGTCGATGGGTTAATTGTTCCAATAAATCCAACAACTCACTTCTCAAATGCCTAAAGTGATCTAACTAGATGAAGGGGTAATTCATCTCTGCGTGATGGCTTCCGTACTCTTTGGAAGGTGTCACAAGATCTAGCATAATCTTTAGTGTCTTTGAATAATATTTCCCACTACAATTCATCTTGAAGTACCTTCTATGTGGTATCTTTACCTCCAACATTTCCTCCCGCAACTCCAATGTGGCATTCCCATGGGATATCTTACCTTTCATGGCTTAAGACACACCTCCTGAGGATGAAATCTAGTCCCAAATTATAAATTTGTCCCGCAGTCAGTTGGTAGTATGTTGCTTGAACCACCATTTGTTGTTTCTAGGTTGCGGAGTAATTTTATGGGCATGTTTTTGTACTGAGGAAGACAACAATGTCTTCAAGATACTCTAGGGTGGCCTCAATTCAGAATAGGTCTACATTTGGGAGATGATCATCCACTGCTCCACCACTTTCCCTTGATTCCAATATGGATAGATGATCTAGACCTACATTACATCTTCCAGGTTTGAAAATTACTTCTAATGAAAATTCTTGAAAGAGAAGTAGCCACCTGCAAATCCTTCCTTCAAGGACTGATTTATTGACTAGGTACTTCAACACAGAGTGGTCAATAAAAAAATTAAAATGAGAGCCTAACAAATAGTTTTTAAACTTTTGTAATGCATAAATCATAGCTAGACCTTCTCTTTCAGTGGTTGTGTAGTTGCATTCGTGTTGAGAAATATTTTTGCTGGAAAAATAGATAGGGTGCTCCATAATCCCTTCCCTTGGTTGTGCCAAGATGGCTCCCAGGGCAATGGCTAATGCATCCACATGTACATGGAATTCAATTTACCAATTGGGGAATATCAACATGGGTGTAGTACTTAGTTTTTCTTCGAGGATGTTGAATGCCTTGTCACATTCAGGTGTCCACTAAAATACTTCGGACTTCTTCAACAATTTTTCTAGAGGTACGATGATTCTTGCATATCTTATTATGAACCTATGGTAATATCCCATATGTCCTAGTGTCGAGTGCAATTATTTATCACTTGTAGGTGGCAGCATATTCAGGATGCCTGCAATTTTAGCTGGGTCTACCAGGACTTATTCCTGACATACAATGTAACCTAGAAGATTTTCGTGTGGTATGAATAAGATACACTAGGTTCAGAGATATCAGAAATTCCCAACAAATGTCAAACATTAACTAGAGTATCCCTACATTCTCCTTCAGCAGGTTGTACATAGTTCAATCATCCATGTATACCTCTATAAACTTGTTGATGAAATCTCAAAATGTTTCTATCACGGTCCTGGAGAAAACTGCAGGGGAATTATTTAAGCCAAAGGGAATTACATTGTATAAGAATGACCCCCATTCAATTATGAATGTGGTCTTCTTCTTGTCTTCCTCTGAAATTCTGACTTGGCGATACCCTGAGAATCCATCTGTAAATGAATAAGATTCTTTTCCTGCAACCTGATCTAACACTTTCTCACTGAAAGGTGTTGGAAATGGATCGTGCAAACATGTAGAATTCATACTTTTGTAGTCAACACAGACTTGAATGTCTTATGTATCCTTCTTTCTCTATATAACTATGGGGATAACCCACTCTACTTCTTTGGTTGGAAAAATAAGCCCTTCCACAAGAATTTTGTCCACTTCTTTATTGAACTTCTCTTTTATCTTGGGATTAAAGAGGTATGGTCTATGCTTCACAGGTTTTGAGTCATGTTTTAACTCGATCTTCATTTCTCCCATGGATTCTTTTATGCCTTTCAGTTCTGAAAAGGTTTTTGGGAATAATTCTTCATACTCCCACAACAAGCTCTGGACTTCATTCATCATATGCTCATCCCAATAATATCCTATGGAAGCTATCTTATGATGCTCTTCACTCCCTATATTAACTTTCTGCAACTTCAGTGGATGGTTATAGGAGCTACAGATGTGGTTTGGTATAGTATCCTAAATCTCTCTACTACCTTCCATTTCTTTAATAGTTAGGTTTATGAGTTCTTCTAAGTCATCTGGTTCTTCCAGGCCTTTATCAACTTTACAAAAATCTATAGGTATCCCATCAGGTTCGTGGCCTAGACTAGACTAAAGAAATTTGGCATGGTCATAAAATAGTACTAGGCTTGATCTATTTTTACAATTGTCAGTAAAGAGGATTTCTTGAATTCTTTGAAGGGCTATGTTGAGTTCAGGGGACTTACCTGTGAAGGAGAAGTCTTTGCAAAACTAGTCTTTTAAGTTTTGCCAACAAATTCTTTCTCTTCTGTTCTCTTCATGCATGTACCGGGATTTTGGGATCATACCCATCGAGTGGAGAAATACTTGAACCCATAGGTGAGAGGGTACTTACACAACTCACCATTGTTTTAAATAGTGCTCAATATGAAATTTGGGTTCAAATTATCCATCAAACAATTGTGCATCTTGAAAATCCATATGCATATCTTCTTTCAACTGATACATACTTTGGAATAGGCATCATATGGATTTCTTCACATCCTCCCAATTCAGAATCAAGGATCTGTGAGTGGCCCACCATCTAGTTGGGGTATCCTTCAAGGCTAAGTCAAGAACTGAGATCCTTTGATCCGCTGCTACTTTCTCTTCCATGTTGGTAAGACAATTGTCCAACTTTGAGGTACCATCATATGTTGGGTGTTCCCTGATATCGGTTCCAATCCATATAGTTTATCTGGTAGTTATGCATCATCTCGAGAATCGTTTGTATGAACCTTGATGACAACTATCAGACGCTAATTCTGAATCCTCGTTAGTTGACTGTATGCTTCTCCAACTTACCGATCCATCTGCAGTGGGATTTATATAATTTGGCCTCATCCCTGTCGTTATTTTGTTTAACTAGTCAATAAGATCTGATTTCATATTGTTTCCTATTGGGTCAGTGTATTTAGGCCATAAATATGTATCTAAGGGATGAACCAATTTTATTTCGTCCACTTCAAACTTCATGGTGTCCTTCTTTAGATCTATGATAGCATAGTTTCATTGATTTCACTCACTTTGAAATCAACTATGGTTTTAACTCCCACAACGTCTACTTCTACAGTTTTCAACATTCCTACTAGGAAAATGTAGTATTGGCTCACCATTTTCATTTGAATGGGGGAATATACTAACTAAGGTTTCCCCAAATCTTCCCAGTTATTTTTGTGTAAGATGTTGAGATCGGATCCCAAGTCTAGAATGACATCTTTAATCTCAAAACCATCTAACTAGGCTTCTAACCTAAATTATTTTCTTGTTCACACCTTTCTTCTTTGTATTCTCTGCGTATTCTTCTCAGGGAGATTGGTCATTATAATGGTTTCTAGGGTTCCCTCATTTCCCAGTATTAGGTATAGGGTGTTGTGAAACTTCTCTGTAAGTTGGTCATCCCCGAGGATATCAAGGAAATTGAAACAAGAGATTAATTACATTTTGGGACTGCTCAAGGTGTCTCTTTGGGATTACAAGGTTCCTAGGAGCAGTGGGTGAGATAGGGGCTTGTGAAATCTTAGGTTGGAGGGTGACTTTAGGAGGACTTTCCACTATTTCTAGAGAAAATATACCCTTAAATATTTCTATTGCATCCTTGAAGAAATTTTTTTTTTTCAAAGGGTCATACATGTCATCCTTGGGATATGCTTTCTGTATCTTGGGCTAATCATCTGCATCTGCCCCAGTTTTCTCTCCTTCGTGAGTAATTATGTTGGTATTGGGTAACTTCCCCTCGATTTCCCTTCTCATTTATGAGCCTATGAAGTTAGCTCCTCGTCGACAATCCCTATCTTCCCATTTTGCGATCAGTTCTGGGAAGTCTTTAGTTGCGTGAACATTGGTTCTGCAATGAGAACACCATGGTCATATTGGGTGAGGGAAGTATATAGACAAGTTTCCTTGTTCATCACAATTGTAATATCGGCCTGGCCCTATTACCCCATTTCTCCCTTCTCTAAATCCACCTCCACCTCCCCGGCCTCTTACAGGTCCTTGGGGGGTTTCATTTATTCTGAATGTTGTTTGATCCAGTCTGTCGGCCTCTAAATTGATTTGTATCATGTGTTGTAGATGCACATAACTCACAATGTATTGTATTAGGCGTAGGCATATACTTCTGTAGGATAAGACAATGCCTTGACGCATGCCCGTGTGTCCGAAACATTTCACAGTATTTGGCTGGCTGAGTTATTTGGGTGCCTGAGAAAGCATGGTATAGCACCGATGCATGGAATGGTGGAGTTTTAGATACTTGCGCAACTCCTCTTGATGGTCCTAGAGGGGGCCCCATTTGATTGTGAGGAGGTCACATTCCGCTCATCTATGGGCATTCATTTTCCAGATAGCCCTCTGTGTAGCACCCTCTGCACCAAACTTGAGGTCATCATGCACTTGGTGTAGTTAATTCTTGAATATTCTCTGTTAGTGCCGATATTTTTCCCTAGAGTTGCGAAAAAATTACATCCACTGGAGGTCTAGTCACCCTCAGACTTCCCAGATATCCTTCCATGAATTTGATCTTCATCGATTGTTCCAAGGCATCTTTTAAGGTGGATATCCATTGTTTTTTCAGAGAAATTCTCGTCAAAGGTAACAGTCCTTGGATGTATCATTCCCTCTAGTGATCCTCGTGAATTGGATGCACTAATATCCCAATAACGTCGTTAAATTTCTGACTATACTCCCATGTAGATTCTCCTTCCCTTTGTTGAATCTCCTGCAACTTAGAGAGAGTTTGTTTCCCTAATTTAGGTAGCTTGAATTCAACGATGAATTTCAGACGCACCTGGGCAAGGGTGGAGGATTGTCCTTGCAACCCAGACTCAATAGCCTTCAGGTACCACTTGAGGGCACGACCCCTCAAGATAGTCTGTAATTCCAATAACCTGTTTGCATCAAGAGTCCCTCTGGACCTCTAGATGGCTTCACATAGAAACCAATGTTTCTCTACATCCTCATCCAATTTACCCCAGAATTCTCAGTATCGGGCGATCGAGTCTCCTGCATTTCTAGACATTCTAGGTCTTATTGTTCCTATTAAAATGAAACCTAACGGCCCTGGTTGTGATATTCTAGGGGATCCCAATATCCTTCCAATGTTTACACTTACGAACTGTGACTAACTGACTAAATGCGATTGAATAGAAATAGCACGAGTATGTAGAATAGGATTACCATGGGTATAGAGGGAACCTGGGGGACGAGCGACTTGAGGCTGGTTCCACTGACTTTTGAGTGAGTTTCTTTGATTTGGGGGGTCTCATTTTCTTCTTTTGGAGCAACCTTCTCAGCCTGATTCCTGATTCCTCCTGATATTGGGGATAAATCTTCTTGGTCTTATGTAAGATCCATACCTGCTTTGTCTTCCCTTGCTTCTACACACTCCTCTTCTTGTCCACCCACTTGGGGACTCCTTTCTCTCTACGTTTCTCTCTGATGTAATATTAGGCTGTCCATTATTTCTTGTCTTCTTACCTTCCTTAACTCTTCTGTATTTCTTTCATCTATTCCTCCTGGTCCTATTTCTTTTCACAACGCCTCAGACTACTTTGCTTCTTTCTTTACCTTTTCGCACCACCACTTCTCAACTATGGTGGATCTCCTCAGGTCTTGCTCATTTCTTTCATTCTTCTCTTCTCGATCCTCCATTTTTCAAAGAACCCTCTCCCCTTTTTAGTTCATGATCCTGCCCTAAAATTACCCTACCACAAGCGTAGGTGTTTAGGTTTCCATATCAGTAGAGGGAATAGTTAATATCCCCTCCTTCATTAAGAACACTTTGATCCACATGGGAATTCCCCTCAATAGTATTCTGCATGCACCTTTCTGGAAAATATCTTCCACCCGTGAGACAGATTGGTGATTCTCAGTTGCAAACTCAATGATATATCCTTCCAGAGTCCTGCCAACCCAGAAATCAATTGCTCATGTAATATGTTGATCCAACCAATGAATTTTTGCTATCTTCTTTGTGTCTCAAGTACAGGCCTTCTTGATACATTATTTGAAATATGGAGCTTCCTATAGCCGATCTACCCAATGGAACAACTCTTCCAAGAATTTTACCCAAAATATCTCATACTAGTTGTTCGATCTTTCTAAATAAAAGACATAATATCTTGTAGCATTCAAGATTTTATCTCGCAACTCTTATTACTTCCATACAAATGCATCACAATTTCGTTCCCACCATTGTTGAACATCATATCTATAGATCTGAGGAAGAATCCTTCTTACAAGTTCCCTTTAAAGCACTTATCCCGACAACATAACCATTTTTTTGCACAAAGTTGTCAGACCAGGGTCCTCTTCAGGTTACCAACAAAAGGTATCGATGTATTGTAGTGCGTTAGCATTTTTATCTTCTTGGGAGGGAATAAGTCTGACTCAAAGCGCAATCGATATGAGTAAGATAGGGAAGGGTAAGAAGAACTCTTATTCATATCCCCCAAGTATCAAGATACATATTATTCTTGCATAAGAAAGCTTAAACCTATTGTAGTCTTGAACATCTCCTAACCCAAAAGGGAGAAACATAGTTGTGTAGAAAATCATATGGAAGATATAATCATTAAGCATATCAGACATAAAATATAACACAACATAACATTCTACAAAATATGAAGGTGAAGTACACAAGATATTTTCTTTTTAATTGGGTCTCCAACTATATTATATTATATCATATCTCTTCAAAGGATACATGATCAACTTAAGTCATACATACAAATAGTCATGCCAAAGATAATCGACAAGTGATTCTCAAATAGTACGAGACAAGGTTATCTTAGCCTCTTTCTCTCGCTACCTCTACAGTAGCACGTGATTCTCTTACATTTTACAACCTGGTTTCTAAACTCAGTTCTCATTATTCAACTCGATTAACAACAACAATAACTAGATCCCCTATTACAATCATATGGATTATGTATAGAATATGATCCAATATTTCAGGTTGAGAACCTGTGAGTTCTCTCTTCTTCTTGATTTTGTTGCAACCTATTTCTTCAAAACTGGTGTTGCGTTGTCCTTCCAACTATTTTCTTTTCTAACTGCTTCCTGTTGCACATTCCCTTTTCTCATCCTTATTTTCCTTCCTTTGCTTAGTTTTCCAACTCCGAAGTAGCTTGTGCAAGTTCTATTTAACAAAACGAAGGGCCCAAGAATGACATGACAAGGCATGGCATGACAGGTGATATAATCCATGACATGGCATGGCAAGGCATGGAAAGTGAAGGAAAGGAAAGGCATGGAAAGACAAGGTATGACATGGCATGGAAAGTGGCAGGGCTTGGATAGGAAAGGAAAGGAAAGGCACAACATGGCATGGAAAGGCAAGGCATGACATGACAATGAAAGGCATGGAAATACATGTTATTTAAAGGTAAAGAAAGGCATGTCATGGAAAGGCAAGGAAAGGCATGGCATGGAAAGGAAAGGAAAGGCATGGCATCGCATGGAAAGGAATGGCATGGAAAGGCATGGAATGACATGTCATGGTAATGAAACACATGGCATGGCATGGAATATCAAGTAAAGGAAAGGAAAGGTATGGCATGGAAGGGAAAGGAAAGGAAAGGCATGGCAACGCATGGAAAGACATGGCACAACATGTCAAGTGAAGGCAAGTCATGGAAAGGTAAGGAAAGGCATGGATAGGAAAGGAAAGGCATGGCATGGAAAGGAAATACAAGGCATGATATGGCATGACACATGAAGCCAAGACAAGGCATGGAAAGCGAAGGCAAGGAAAGGCATGGATTTTGAATGAAGCAAGACAAGAATACCACTACAACCATAAAATGAAGCCAAAATTTGAATAATTCATAAATATCAAATATTTGTTCAATTATTCCTTTTACATACCTATGGTCATTCAAGTATACCATCAATATCACTTCTAATAATGATAGTCTCCATTAACTTCTCATGCTCAGAGTAAGGAAAGAAGTAGTGTACCTTTGATGAGTTTTTACTTGGAATTGTTTGTAGTTGGAGGTTTGTAGCAAAAACCAAGTTCATAAAGTGGTATACGAATTGACCTCATTTATAATATTGAAATACATCACCACCTTTGTTTTTTATTCTTTCATCTTGTCTCATATATTCTCCTTTAATAACCATCAACCCAATCAGAAATTCAATGTCTTAGGAGTCTATTACTCATCGCATGAGGGTGTGCTTTCCCTCTAAGCAATGTGAAAGACAAGAATCAGTGTCCCATTAATTATCTCTAAGGTCATCCACTGCGTATATGTTCCCTACAAAAAATGGAGTGCTAACGTGTGAGTCCACTAAATGACCAAAGCATAAAACATTGATGCTAGTTATTCAAAATTTAATAGAAGGTTTCAACGATTCTGGTTGTACAATATCTGAGACATGATCATAATCAATTGAAATACTTGATTGGTCCTCCTCCAAATGGGATAATTCCATAGTTATACGTTGACCAATGAGGAGTGATGCAAGTTACTATTTAACAACCCATTTTGTCGATTCAAAATCATCCCATTCATTACTACTACATGGACCACAAAAGCAAGAGAGTTTTCTCATCCATATTTCAACTATTGCATTGTTTTATGTTATGACTGAATGGAATCCATGAGTGCCCTAGATTTTTTTGCATTCATACCAATATGATCGATCTACATTGACCACCTCCCAACAATATCTATGCACATGTCATTTCCTGTGTGATTTGTCTTCACAGGTTCTTGTTCCCTCTCCCATTATTGAACACCATTTGACAATGGATTTCGCATCTTGAATGAGGGAAGTAGTTGTGAACTTCACTTATTTCCTACGTAACACTCTTTTTATGCAAGCACCTGATGCATCATGCTCTCCTTTCTTGTGCCTAGACTCAAAATAGTTTCAAATATGTGGTACCTTGAGTTTTTTGTGCAACATACACAACCATCGAAATACACGAGCATTTTTGAAATGGTCTTCTCAACCATATGACCAAATCTAATGTTGATCCATCTATATGTTCTTCTCCTTAAGGTGACTGTGTAAAAACTGAAATCAATGTTGTACATAGGATAAGTCATGGCATTGATCATCGCTTATGTAGAAGTGACACTCCTTCAACATAACTCTTTTTTCTTTGTTACTATTCAGCCCATGCCCGCATGTGATATGGAACATTATGTTTACCTTCTCTGAGTGATAATATTGGATTTGAATCTCATTTTTCGGTTGAGGGTTGTATTTATTTGCAAAATCAACCACTGATAACACAGTACCAATGGTAAATGTATCTCTACATATTTTAAAATGCTCATCCTGCCATTGAGCCACATGGACATGTTGAACATAATTTTGTGTCTTTTTGATGAAGTCTTTCATGAAGTCACATACTCATACTTGGGAAGTCTCCAATTGTATGTTTTTTCTTTCTTGTCCTCCATAAATATCATATGCGACATATTTAAATCTTTGCAAGGAAACCTCCTTCCTCCCCAATTCATACTCATTGCTTACATGGATGCACTTGCTCAATAATTTCATTCCACAACACCTGGGTCATGTCCCATCCAAACAATCTTTTTGATAAAATGTACAACCCTCTAGTATTGTACACAAGATGCTATGAATAAAGTCTCTAGATGATGATGGTGGCAATATAATTGAGCATTCTTGCAAAATGGTGTTATGAAAACCATGAAATGTGTGTGTGTGTGTGTGTGTGTGTGTGATAATAATAACCATACTCAATGTGATATATACAACAACATGTGTTATGAATTGTGTTTATTCAAACATACCAAGGCTTGCATTTATTGAAAGATATTTGGCCCAAGTTAACTGCACCATGTACTATCCTGAATCTCTCATACAATTTTGTCTTTGTAATGTCAAGAAAGTATTTAATATGGGGTTCACGGTACTTAGATACCCTTCTCAATTTTAGTACATCTTTTTGGTTGGAATAAGGCCTAGTATTCTCATGCCAAAAATAATGTACTAGTCCCTTAACTACTCCAATTAAATTCATTTCGGAATGAGGTAGCCTACCAGTGAAGGCCCACATATTTTTTGGGCAACATGTGTCGAGGATATCTCGTCTATGAGAATACTTTCTAATGGTTTTTATATTGCATTTCATGAGGTGTGAGGTTTGTTGTAGAAAATGACGTTTTCTTTTGATCTTGCTAACAATTGATTGTGACAAGACACCTCGGGCTGCATTGCAGTATTTAGAATGAGATTTATTACCAATTCTTTGAAAACAATCTACAAGGTTTTTAACAATATGATGACTTGTTTCTAAACTTTTGACTGTTTTAATGCCTACAATTCTCCTAACAATAGTCAAACTTCTAGATTTTAACACAACCAAAAATAATTGACATTTAGCAGCATCGGATTTTGGTTCAAAATATTCTTTAATTATTTTATAAGAATGATAATGAATACTACAGTTAGGTAAATTACCTTCAAGTCATGCTAGACCACTTTCATCAACTTGAATGCATTTAGGAGTTCTTCACTGCACAATGTTCAATCTAGGTAGGGATGATGAACCCCTATTCTTGCACTCTTGACCTTCGTCCTATGGAGTTAACAATGTTGTAGTTCTTACCCCTTAAATCACTGGTGGATAAAATATGGGAGGAGAGTGGACATGGTATTGACTATTTTAGGGAACGTTTGACTATCCAACAAGAGGTTGCACCACAAGAACTTCTTCACCACAATGGTGTACACCAGTTGCATCTCTAATTTCATCCATTGTATAATCAACTCCAAGAAAATCCTCCAGCATCTGGTCATCCACAACAAGCTATCTTAATGAGATACTAGATGGATTGGTCTCTATTGAACTCCTATGGTTTTCTTGTGGTGATGGAGGAGAAAAAATAGAGGCATCTATTATGCTAGAAATTAGATTGGCCTCTTCTAAAATCCTATGATTTGGCATACAAAACTTTTCCTTTGCTCTTTCTTTTTCTACCTTTTCGATCGATTTCTCTTTTCTCGAGGACTTTCTTTATCAAATTTGTCAATTCCCCATGTTTAAAGAGAAGAATTGGCTTCCAAACACCCCACCACAAATTTGTCTTGGTATTACACAATAAGGAACAACCAATTCCAATTCCAAGCGGACAAATTTATCTTTGTATTACAAAAGAAGACACAACTAATAATTCCAATTCCAATTGGATGAATTTTTCTTGGTATTAAACAAGAAGACAACAAAAATTTCCAATTACAATTGGATAAATTTGCCTTGGTATTACACAACTAACAATTCCAATTGGACAAATTTTTCTTCCAATTCCAAGAAGACACACACAAAAAAAACAACAATTCCAACTGGACAAATTTGTCTTCCAATTCCAAGAAGACACAAACAACAATTACAATTCCACTAGGACAAATTTTTCTTCCAATTCTTCCCACAATGGTCTTGCAATAGAAAAAAGTTGTTTATGAATCAAACAACAATACTAAAATAGGAAAAACTTGCATGTGTGCACTATTTTTGTGTGCAGATGTTGGGAAATATTTGTTTGGCTTGAGATAGATGAGGTATTGGAGTGTGCTTGGCACCAAAAAATTCCCATCAGGAACGTGCGTGGGTGTTCTAAGAATGCGGGCCTATTCTTGTTGGGCATAAATGAACAACAACTACAAGGCTGTCAAGTCACAAGAGTTTGTGCATGCTCTTAATGAAATAGATATAACATTTATTATATACCAAACTTCTTTATGAATAAATATGTATAGTGGTATGGGGACAACTAGGACCTAAGGGGTTAGGATTGAAAGTGTTTTCAAGCATAGAGAAATGGTTAGAGAACCAAGATGTGGTTTCAAGGGTTGTGGGGCCTTTAACAATAGGTATATGCATAGTGAACTTAGGGATTGAGTGTGGAGGGGGTTAAGGGTTCAGTATAGGTCATGCCTAGGCTTATATGGAGCTAGGGGGGTCTATGTCATAGTCTAAATCTAGCTCTAGCTCTATGTCATGCTCTAGGTCATGCTCTAGGTCTATGTTATGGTATACGTCATGGTCATAGTATAGGTCTAGGTCATGGTATAGGTCTTTCCATGTCTAGGTATTTCTATGTCTAGGTATAGGTCAAGGCCATTTCTTTCATTGAGATGTGGGGAGGGGGGG
>JZKD02S0310487.1:733444-753678 GCA_000966675.3 Picea glauca | reverse complement strand
AGATGGAGCTAGGGGGGTCTACGTCATGGTATAGGTTTGTTTCATGGTCTATGTCATGTTCATGTATGTACTTGTATAAGTACTTCATTAGAATAAGAAGAAAAAATTAACACTCACCTTATAGGCAAGGCTACCTTTTTCTGTTGCATACATCCTTGATTTTTTGTGAGACATCCATTTCCTTTAGATGGACAGAGAGAGGGGGAGGTATAACTAGGGGAAAAGAGAAGGATGCAAGTAGGGAGAGAGAAAGAGAGGAAAAGAGAGAGTGAGACTAATACTAACAACAAGGAGAGAGATAAAGAGGTGGTAGATGTAGGAGAGAAAGAGAGGAGATATCGTGGGAGGGAGAGGGAGAGAGAGAGGGAGGAGGGGCATGGAGAGAGAATGTGTGAGTGTGAGAGGGGGGAAGAGAAAGAAAGAGATGGGAATTGGAAAAGGGGTGTTTGAGTGTGTGAGAGGGAGGGAGAGGGAGACAAATAGATGCGGTAGAAAGAGAGTGCGAGGAATGGGGGGATAGATGGTGGGGAGGGGTAGATGTATGAGAGAGAGAATGGAGATATAGTGGGAGGGAGGGGGATGGAGAGAGAGAAGGAGGGAGCAGGGGGTAGAGAAAGAGTGAGACTGAGTATGAGAGGAAGGGAGGAGATAGAGATAAGGGGAGGGAGTACATTAAAGTGAAATAAGGGGGGGGGAGAGAGAGATAAGGGGAGGGAGGGAAAGAGCCAAAAATATTAAAATAGATCTCGATATCCCAACTATCCCGAAGTCCCGAGGTCCTACCACGTAGCTTCAACCTTCGTCCCTATTGGAGAATACGTTCTAACACCCTAAGCCTCCCGGAATTCCGAACTCCCAAACTCCCGAGGTCCCATTAGCCATTAGGTCAAAAAACTATGCACTAGGGGGTGACATGTGGAAAAATATGGAGATGACACGTGGCCCAATCGATGAGTGACATGTGTCAAGTTCCATTTGGTACGGGTGATAATGATGATATTTATCTATGTGTTGGATGAGTTGGACGCTTTCATTTTAGCTTAAGAGTGAAGAACCTAGTGGTTTAAGTTGCATAAACAAAAACACACAATTTTTTTTTCCAACTTAGTAGTATTATATTCATTTTCAACAAGGTTTTTAAATACGGTCTACATGTTTATCACCAATGAAACTGCACACACTTATAGATCTATGTATGTCCATTCCAAATATATATTGTTAAAGAAAAAATAATGGAACTACACTCAAGAGAGGAAAATAGTTCCTATGCCTTTAAAAGAAGCTTTTAGTGCTAAAGATTTTGTTTTGAAACATGTGAAGGTGAGGAAGTCTATAGGTGGAAATGTCTATTTTTATGTATGTTGGATGAGTTGGATGCTTTCTTTTTTCTAACTCAATAGTATTATATTCATTTTCAACAAGGTTTTTAAATATAGTCTAGATGTTTATCACCAATAAAACTGTGACACTTATAGAGCTATGTATGTCGATTCCAAATATATATTATTAAAGAAAAAAAAATGAAACTATGCTCAAGAGAGGAAAATAGTTCCTATGCTTTTAAAAGAAGCTTTTAGTGCTAAAGATTTTGTTTTGAAACATGTGAAGGTGAGGGAGTCTCACATGGTTTTATTTGACATAAAACTAATGTGCACATACTCCTATGAATAAAAACAAATAAGTGGAAATGTCTATTTTTATCTGTGTTGGATGATTTCATTTTTCCAACTTAATAGTATTATATTCATTTTCAACAAGATTTTTAAATATTATCCACATTTTTATCACCAATAAAACTACACACTTGTAGAGCTATGTATAGAATTATGTATGTAGATTCTAAATACATATGGTTAAAGAAAACACATTATTATTATATATATATGTTTGTGTATAAACTAGCACAATAGTAAACTCGTGGCTGTGAAAGCTTAAAGGTTTCGACTGGCCAAGAAAATGGATTTAGGCTGATCCAGAAAATGAAACACTGACTCACATCTCTCCACTCTCCACTCTGTAACAAAACCATAATATTTGATTCAATTACATGAAAACACATATAAATAATAACCTACAACAACAATATATATATATATATATATATATATATATATATATATATATATATATATATATATATATATATATAGGCATCTGCTTGCTCTCTGGATTGCTTGCTTAAAGGGTGTCACAAGATGTTGGCGCAAAGGGGAGGACGTTATTTCTGTTGTCGTAAAGTATTTGATAATTCTGTTGTTGGACATTACCGGATATGGCGATATTACCCAAATCATTGTTCGTGGGCAACATCGCAAGGAAGACAATGTCACTGGTGCTATTAGGGAATAAGTAGTTCTCTTTGGGCACATCATAATCCGCTCCTTTGAAATGGAATGTCATAGGCGGGAAGCTTGCATTTGAACAACCCTGTAGGTTAAAGAAGAGGTAATCATTTGAAGGGTCTAGGCCAATGTTAGAGCCATAGGCCTGTGGTAGATTAATCGATGAAACCATCACTTCCTTCACAACATCATAAGCAGCCTGTTGCAGATAAGTGAGAGTGGTTCCAGAGTCTATGATAAGTCCGCTGGAGCCATCAGATTGAATATCGAAAGTACCAGTAGGGATAGCTAATGATTGACTGCCAACACTGATTCCCTCCAATGAAAGATAATAGTGATTGGTTGGGCTGCCTTGAACAATAGGGGTGGAATCGACTGTGGTGGCTTCCAAGCTAGTGGTGTTACCAATAAACAAAGGGCTAGTTTAGGAAGAAGAATCAGTACAAGAGACGAGACAGTAAGAAAATTTATTTCCCATCGATGGGCCCAGCTAAGAGACAAGGAGAGAGAGCCTCGTCCAAAGCCTAATAATCCACCTACTTTATCGAATCCTTGATTGTCATGGCCGCAACCAAAGGAGATATGGGGAAGCGACTGAGAATAAATGGAAAAGGTCTCATCTGAAAGGATCCCCATCACCATAAGAATACATGTATTCATAGTCTCCATCATTGTTGCAGGAAAAGATCGAACGAGGCTGGCATAGAGAACTTTGGCAAAGGACCTTACTGTAAGTTGAAGATGATGAAGGATCATTGATTGAACTAGTTGAGAAATCAGTACAGGGATTGCACTTGGTCCACACTAAGTCACTGTCGGTGTCCATAGTTGCAGAAAAGGATAAAGCTGGCATACCAATTGCCATCTGGATGAGATAATATCCACTTCCTACGCTAACAGGAGTCTCGATATCTTTCATTTGATGAGTATTAACTGCAGATGTGATCTCTAGCTTTTCAAGCCTCTCTTGACTGCGTTGGATAGCTCATTTCATGTGCTCAATGGATGTAGTATTTCCAGAGAGAAGTGAATCTATATGCACCGGATCGACTCTCAATCCATTTTTCAGCTGCGCCGACTTTAACGCATGCATGCATTCCATCAAACTAAGAAATACACACAGCAATAACAACAAAAGAAGCTGGCATTTGCAGGTAATAGCAGGAGATTCAAAGACTAATTGTCTAGCCATACCGAAGGAAAGATATTATCTCACAACGTAAGGAGGAATAGGATGAAGGGAAGATGAAAGGGATATTATCCAGCCATACCAAAGATGGATTCCATACGATTGGCACTTGCCATTGCGACAACCAAGGGATGAGAATTCCATCAAATCGACATGAAGAATTCATTTCTTCACGATGATCTCCCTGAGGAGATCTAGATGGAAAAGCGCTAGGGATTTATGCGGGACTCAGCTTTGGTCTGTCGACTGAAGAATTCACTTTATGGCCTCAAACACGTTTTGAGGGCATGGTATGCCAAGATGGACTCCTACCTATTGTCACAGAACTTTGTACGTTGTAAATCATACCCAAATGTATACATGCTCAGGACGATTGATTCACTTCTAATTTTAGTTATGTATGTCGATGATTTGCTGATCACCAGTTGCTCGATTTCAGCGATTGTTACAGTCAAGAGGATTCTTCATGATAGGTTTTTTATGACAGACATGGGTCAGCTACACTTCTTCCTTGGACTTGAGATCAATCATGATGCATTAGGCATCAAACTATCTCAAGCCAAGTATGCATGAGATCTCCTTGAGAGATTTCACATGACAGACTGCAAGTCTGCTCTGACTCCTTTCCTATCAGGATTCAAACTTGAGGATGGTGGGGAGATTGCACTGGTTGACATCACACTGTATAGATAGCTAGTGGGGAGCTTGTTGTATCTCACACACTCTAGACCAGACCTCTCATATGTAGTTGGAAAATTTTCTAGGTTCATGCAGGAGACACATGAGATACATTGGAAAGTTGCAAAGAATATCATTCAATACGTATAGGGCACCATCACCTTTGGGATTCATTATGAAATAGACTCTACATTAGATCTCATTGGTTTTACTGATTCCAACTAGTCTGGCAATAGCATTGATCGCAAGTCCACATCTAGTTACTCACTCAGTCTTGGTTCTGGGCCTATCTGTTGGTCGAGCAAGAAGCAAGCTGCAATTTCTCTATCTTCAGCTGAGGCAGAGTACATAGGGGTAGTTAACATAACCATTCAAGCTATGTGGCTACAAATTTTTTTCACTGAGTTGGGAATTCAGTTTCAACGACCGATCGACATCTAGTGTGACAACCAAAGCACTCTAAAGTTCTCCAGAGATCCAGTTTAGAGGTAGTGGACAAAGAACATCGAGATCCACATGCCCTACATCCGAGACTTAGTACATGAGGAGATCATCGACTTACAGTTCTATCCTTTAGTAGAACATATGACAAACATTTTCATCAAGACCTTCACTAAGCAAAAATTCCATTCTCTGTGAGGTTGTCTTGGAGTGAAGGACACAGTTGCCTAGCAACTGTAGTTCTTCTTTTTACATACATTGTACCTTGAGGGGGGTGTTTCCCATGAGGTTTTCCCTCTTTCCTCACTTGATTTTCAATATATCTTTTGTACTTGGGTACCTAACATGGCCTCGTTGCTGGGACCCAATATTTATTTTCACCATAGTGATGTTCAGGGGGGGTGTTGGAGTTACTTCACACACACCTAGGATTTATTTTTCCTAAGGTTATTCCTTGTTTATTAGTCATAATTAGTCATTATCCAGTCTCCTATATTTTAGGGGAGAATATTCCACCTGGAGAATATTCTCTTTTAGTTGACACCTCAGTTTGACTAGTTGAGTTGAATTTAGATGTTGCATTGGGATCAACACTATGCTAATTCGACCTTGCCTTGGTATCATCACCAGAGTGTCACATTAGCCTTGATTCCCTGAGTTAACTCCTCACTACCCTCTGTTCAGTCAGTTAACTGAAGACTAGTTGACTAGTTAACTCAACTAGGCAGAAGTTCACTCTCGTAACTGCCTGAGAGACTAGAATAGGTGGCAGTTCGCTCCCGTAACTATTGGTGTGTGTCTAGATCTCTCTATACCACCACTATGGTGCATTGGTTCACCTCAAGTCAAACTCATTGATATATACATAATATATCATGTGTAAATTATTGATTATTCATAACGGTTAATGATAATTCTTTCATTCTTTCTCTCCTTCTTCTTCTTTCTCCAATTATCTCTGCAAATGTGTGTATTATTGTTTAGCTAGATCTGTTCTATGCAGGTTCAACAAATTTACAATGATAAGTTTGAATCCCCCCTCCCTCCCCCCAACTAAAGTGACATGTCATCCTCGACATACAAAGGGGACCCATCATAATGATGTATTAAATGAATACTTTTAATGGAGAGGAAGAGTGCATATTTTGTACTTACTCAAGAGATTTGGCATGATGGGTTGTTCATGTGAAGGGATATTGTGGCAAAGAGTGACATGCATTTGAAAGAGTGGTGGCATGCGACGTGTGCCAATCGGTAGAAAATGGAATGAATGCACAATATTTGTGACAGATGGCATGACATAGTGGACTCATGGCATGAACTATATAGAGGAATCACAACATGCATTAGATAGCCTGAAAATTTGGATGGTTGGAGTTGAAGCAAACAATATGGTAGAAATTTACCTAGAAAATTAATAGGCAAACAACATTTTAGCAATTGGTCTGATGGAGTAGTTGCAACATATGAATGGTAATGGTTGCAAGGGGAATAATAGTGAAGGGAAGTGGAAGGACCAAAACAGAGGGATAATGGAATGGATATCTTAAAATGGAAAATGAAAGAAAAGTTTGTTGGTAAAAACTCTCTTTCTCTCTCTCTATCTATCTCTCTCTTTTCAAAGCATTATTATGTAAATATCAACTTGTTGCGTGTGCAAGTGGCATACCATTGTACCAAAAATACCCAAATATGAACAAGTAGAAAGATAATTAAGGAAAGCTTCCTTGGAAAATGACTTATGATATAATCAGATATGATGACCATTGGCCATGGGGGGCTTTCATTCTTCATCGATGGTATGAAAATTCACAAAGCCATTTTCTTACATAGTGTCAATCTCGTATGGTCCCATCCAATGAGTACAAATATTTCCCTATAAATACTTGAATCGTGAGTCATATAAAATATCCTAGTCTCATGCCTGAAATTTATTTTTCTTGATGAATGTGTCATGCCACTTTTCCTGTTGTTTCTAAACAAACAAGGTGTGATGAAAAGAAACTTGATGTTTCTCATTCTATTCATTAATTTGTGGGTATTAATCCAAACCCATATTTATGAATTTTATTATCATTGGGACAACCTTCTATTTTTTTGTTTGAGTGTATGCGAGTCCAGTCATTAAATACCTATTAGGAGGTGGGTGTAGAAGTCACATCCATAGTTATTGGAAGCATGTGGTTGCAGTAAAATCAACATTAGATAGGGTGAGAAGTCAGTTGTCTTGGCAAAATAGAGGAAATTCATATGGGGAGAATAAATAGTTTTTGCATAAAAAACAACGGAGAGAAAGGAAAAAGAGCATTGGCGATATACCAAGAATACTTGGGAAATTATGGAGCATGCTAGAGCATTTTTGGAGCATTATGGGGATGAATATTGAAGATTCGGGTTGTCAGGATGAAAAAATGAACTCCTCGGTGAGTTTCACTAGAACATAAATTGTTTTTTGTTTTTTTCCTGGTAGTTTTCCTGGCAGTGATATCCCTCGAGTTCCCAATAGAGATATTCCTAGTTACCTATGCCAGAGAGACCTTGATAAATGAATGGGATGCCAAATGGACTAAGAGAAGTGAAGAGGTATATTCCTTGGGTTGGGTAGGTCAAGAGGAAGAGTGATGGAGGAAATTTGGGATATTTGTAAGAGAATACTAGTGGGTTGTGTGACTTTGAGCTGTGAGTGAACTATGAGAGGCATCGTATGTCTTGTTGATTCCTAGCCCCAACTAGGCGGTGACTTTATGCTGATATTTAGAATTGAAAGTATATGGTTGGGTGGAATGTATACAAAATGGTTGGGTGGATATTTACAATATAATGGCCCTAGTATTGAAGAATATATACAAAATAAAAAGTCAGCATGGAAAGAGAGGTGGAAAGTTTGTCTACATTATGGTTTCAAAGAAGAGGCATTCATATGGTGGTAATTATTTAATTATAATGAGTTGATTGAACTTTCTGATGAAGCATATGAAGAATTAATTTTATGCAAGTGGTCTCATGCAAAGTCTAAGGATAAATAAAAGACCAATGGTTTATTTTCATGTGGTAGCTCTATATTACATGTTCATGGATGTATTCATAAAGAAAAGTTCATTGTTTCTATTAACCCTAGTTTCTAGAATTTTTTTTATCAATGTTCAGTTGGTTAATAAATTGCAAGTTCCAAAAAATATTATTCAAAGAACACATGTTGAAGGTGAAAATATTCAATTTTTTAAATATTTGAAGATTACAATGGAAAAAGGTGAGTTTCATTCTAATTTCCATGCCATAGATATGAATGATGTTGATTTTATTCTTGGATATCCTTGGATGGAATCAGTTGGTATAGTTAATGTGAATGTACAGAAGGATTTTTTTGAAGATTTGGTATAATGAAAAGAAAATTACACTGCAGGATATGTATCTTACTAATCAAGAAGGGGCCATAGGGAAAAGTAAATAAGTTATTACAAATTCCAAAGTTGAATCATATGTAGAGTCTATAGAAAAACATGAAGCAAATCCCATGGAAGAACATTAAAAATAATCCAATGAGCTGAATAACTCAAAGGAACTCCATGTTGAAGAGTCAAAGAAAGAAGAACTACTTGCTAAGGTTTTTTTTATTTCACTATCCAAACCACATAAAGAAACAACAACCATCAAGGAAGGGGCATGAGAATCAACACACTTCTTATGGATCGACATGGTACCAACAAGGAAACCAATATGGATGCACAGGGAGGACTAAAAGAAATGCATGGAGATATAAGAGTAGCATAGTGAATATGTGGATCCCAAGTAGAAACCAAAATCAATATCAATGAAAAGAAACAGGTTGATCCCATGTCCACATTTCACTAATATGGATGGATGGTTGTGCGTGGTACCAACTAGATGCATTGCTTAGTTGATCATACTATATAGTTTCTTCCCAAGTTTTGATGACAAAACATGAGAATGGGGATGGAATGTAGTATACCTAGGAGGGGTAATATGGGGTACCTAAAGACTTACCCAATGGGAGTAATAATAGATATACAACCATGTACATGTAATAATCTTAACACAATAAAGGTGAGAACATTTACTAGAGGGTTCCACCTACTAGAAGGTTCCTTCTTTAGAATGTTCTCGGGAGACATATAACATTATATAAAGAGGTGTAAGGAAAGTATTGAAGAATAATAAAGAATATTGTGAATGTATAAATAATTTCTCGAGGAGAGTTATCCTTCCATAAGGATTACTATATGGTGTTACCCTACCTCAAGGGTTTTATCTCATTCTTGTGTTCATTATTTTAAGTGAATGATTTTGGTTTCTTATGAAAGCTAAGGATTTATATTCTTGAATTTGTGTTTTCACATTTATTGAGGCACATAACAGATTGGGGATAAATGGCATAGAAATGGGGTGTGAAGGTGCAAAAAAGGGTATTAAAGATGAAAAATTGGTATCCCATCATCACCCCCCAACTGAAGGTGTTGCATGCTCCTTATGTAGTTATATCGCTTTAATCAGAGTAAGAAATTGTAGGGGATGAGTGAAGATTTATAAAATTATAAGAGGAATGTCTAGGTTTGGATTTTTTATAGTACCCAAAATCCTTCTTAATGCCTTGCCAAAAACTTTCTTCCTCGAGCACATCCCGCTTGTAAAAATGTTGATACACTGGTGCAAGGTGACAAATTAAAGGAAAATAAAAAAAAATCACTATCCATTTCACACCATAACTTGTTATACATTCCATATTTATTGAAGTTGTCCATGAATTGAAAGAAATTTGGATATCCAAAAGGTTCACTGCTTTTTAATGCATCCCCCAAGCATTCCCATCTTGTCTGACACTGAAGAAGATATTCCATATTAATGTTGTTGATATTAAAGGTACATTGAGAGATGGTTTCCTGCTAGGTTCTATTGATGGGTCCAAATTCAGCCGACAATAGCAAGGGGTACTCCCCGATACATGGCCCCAACTAGACTATGCACCATTTAGATTAGGAATCCCATCTACAATTTGGCTCGACTGACATTGTTACTATTTTTGGGTTTTTAACTAGTTTTCGGTCCGATGTACTGATGAGAGTGGATAACTAAAGTAAATTCATATGTATTATGAAAATATATCTAGCCTATTGCTAACCTAAGTTGATCTATCCTAGCTAGGAGCATACTAAAGTAACCAGTGAGTTGTAAAATGAAACCAAATCCTACACGACTTCTACACAGATAACTGAGATAAAAGAGAAAGATCATAAACAAGTGTTTATAAATATGTGTAACCAGAGTAGTCTAGGTTACAATAATGCATACATTAACAGCTCACAAATATCAAGGCATTAATATATTTAAACAAATACTCTAAAATGAAGAATATAATAGATTGTATGAGAGTTAGTTTATAACAACAAAGCATTCTTACTATTACACATAAAAATTCCACACTTAAGTACCTCACCCTAAGTATCGTAGGTATCGTAAAATTGTCATATGCACCTTGATAAGTGTCACATACACATTGACACCATAACAAACATTTTTCACAATCCCTAGTCAATGTGGTAGAGAAACATATCATATGAATTATTCATTATTATTCATATGAAGGTCAAAATATTATATGCACATGAATTATTTATTAATATTCATACAAAGGAAATTAATTTAGTGTGAGAATCCACCTCACATTTAGTTTCCTAATCTCAAGGAGAGGTTGAGAATCTCATGGATGGTTGAGATATTTTCTCAAACCAAAATTCTAATTTGCTTGATCTTGAGAGATATTTCCTCCTTAAAATCCTTGAGAGATATTTTATCCCTCAAATCCTTGAGAGATATTTTCTCCCTAAAAATCTTGGAGATCCCATTTTAGTGGATCTAGTGAGTGATCTTCTCCATGGTGGTTAAGCCTCCAAATCCTATATAATAAGGGCTTTCCATGGAGAAGAGGATGAAGCTAGGAGATATCAGATTTATGATTGTGGGATTCATGCAAGGGTTGGACGATGAGATCTTGGAGGAGTTGCAACTGACATCGTTCTTGGTTTGTGAGTTTTCTTTGTTCTCATTTAATATACTTGGCATATTTACTTCAAGTATGTTGTTTCATGTGCTTGTCTATGTTTAATTTGATTCGCATAGATGGATTTTCTTTGCCTAATCCATTATAGTAGAAGGAAGTTGCTTGTTTCTTGTTGTTCATTGAAGGTATTGATTTGTGTCAGGAATTGGATCAATCTTGTGGATAGGAGAAACTATGATACAAATTTTGTGAGCAGAATAAAATGAATACAAATTATTATCAAAAGATGCTTAACACAGAATAATAGATACACAGTAAAACTAGTTTCTATTCAATAAGGAAATAAGATGAAATTGTAAAATGCAGCGGAAAACAAGCTTGCTAGAATGGTGGTGGCTTATCTCTGACAAGAAATGTGACGGCTGCAGTCATTCACAAGAAAATGAATAAAATGAGGCTTTGAAGGAATTTTTACAATAAATATGAATGCCAAAACCCTAGACATCCAAAAACTTAACCCTAGCAGATTAAGCACCAAAACTCATGTGGGCCTCGTTGGGGTAAGTTTGTACATCAAATTCCTGGGGTCGTAACTTTTTCATACGATCTATGTTTTAGGCGCACGATAGCCCATTGGAAAGGTCTAATCGAGAAGAAAGTGTTTTGAATGGCCTAGGTCAATACTTGCAACAATCACTTGGGCCCCAAATCCCCATAAAACATCGTTTAGGGCCTCAAAATGACCCAGTAGTAGAGAAAAGAGAAACATTTACAACCATGCCACTGAGAAGAAGAGACAGACCAATGCCTGATCCAGTAGTGGAAAGAGAAATGCACAAACTGCATGGTAGGCTTGATGTCATGGAGACATCACAGAGGTGCACAGTTGACGCTGGGGATATCAGCGAGGCCGAAAGTGAAAATGAAGCTGGACACGAAGGAGAAGTTGTGGTCGAAGATGCTACAGATGAACGCCTATTCAGGGATGTTGCAAGGATAGGTGCCAGAGAAAAAATGGACATTCCAGTATATGAAGGAAAACTGGATGGTGAAGAGCTTCTATATTGGATTAGAGCTCTAGATAAATACTTTGACTATGAGGATGTCAAGGAAGACAAGAAAGTCAAACATTTCATTACTAGACTTAAAGGGCATGAAACACTATGGTGGGATGAACCGTAGGCTGACAGACGTTGCAAAGGCAAGCAAAAAATCAAAAGATGGGATAGAATGGTTGCGAAGATGAAGGCCAAATTTATACCCAAGGATTGTCAAATTACTCTATTTCAGAGGATGCATAATTTAAGACAGAAGCTAATGTCAGTGAAAGAATACACTGAAGAATTCTACAAGATAAACATCAGATCAGGTCATTGGGAAAGAGATGATGAAAAGGTTTCCAGGTACATGAATGGTCTACGATATGACATTCAAGACAATATGAGCATGATGACCCTTCGGAATGTAGAAGATGCTTCTTAGATGGCTCTGAAGGCTAAAGAGAAGTTGAGATGAAAGAAAGGTCAAAGAGGTCGAGGCAGAAGTCAAGCTAGAGGCAAAACAATTGCCCAAGACAAAACTCAGAAATCTAAAGAAGAGGGGAAGAGACCTCAAACTCAAACTGAGAGAGGAGGAAGCTCACAGAGAGGGAAATATGCTGATAGAAATACTTTTCCTCGAGGTTGAGGAAGAGGAAGTGGCCGAGGAGGTGAAGTGGAATTTTTTGTCTGTGGGAAAAATGAACATAAATCTTATGAGTGTCTAGACAGAAAGAAATAAGATGGTGAGACTCACATTGTCGAAGCTCAAGGAAGGAATGTTGAGGTAGAAGATGCTGAGGGTGGAAGATCCTTAATGATGAGGAAATTTCTCTTAACGCCAAAAAAGGAGGAAGAGAACCCAGCCCAAAGGAACGGTCTGTTTCGGACTGCTTGCAAAACAAAAGACAGAGTATGCAAAGTCATTGTGGACAGTGGTAGCATAGACAATCTCGTATCTACAGAGATGGTAGAAAAGCTGGAGCTAGAGACTATGTACATCCAAGCCCATACAAAGTTTCGTGGCTACAAAAAGGAAATTAGGTAAATGTCACTAAACAATGTTTAGTTGAATTTAAAATAGGAGGATATAAGGATGAAGTATTATGTGATGTCATCCCCATGGATTTTTGTCATCTATTGTTGGGTTGACCGTGTCAATATGACAAGAATGTGATTCATGATGGGAGAAAGAACACATACACCCTGGAGAAAAATGGGAGAACACGCATGTTGCTGCCGATCAAGGACAAAGAAGTGAAACTAGAGGTGAGCAACACTGTACTTCTCATGAGTGGGAAGGAACTTCTTAATGAGGCTAAGAAGAAGGAAGACACACAATTTATTGTGGTCAGGAAGCCTAAAATTGTTTTGAGTAGTACAAGAGTGGATGATTTACCAGAGGAAATCCAGAAGTTGGTGGAAGAGTTCACTGATATAGTAGTGGACAGACTACCTTGTTCGTTGCCACCGATTAGGAGTATAAGCCATCACATTGATATTATACCTGGAGCGAGTTTACCAAAACAAAGCATCGTATAGATTGATGCCATAGAAGAATGAAGAAGTCAAGAGGCAGGTCCAGGATTTAATGGACAAAGGATTGGTTAGAGAGAGCTTGAGTCCATGCATTGTTCCAATAGTGCTCATCCCAAAGAAAGATGGAGGCTAGAGAATGTGTACAGATTCAAGGGCGATCAATAAGATTACCATCAGATATAGATTTCCATTACCAAGGATGGACGATTTGATGGATTGCTTGAGTGGAGCCAGATTTTTTTCAAAGATTGATTTGAAAAGCGGATATCATCAAATTTGAATGAAAGAAGGTGATGAATGGAAGACAACATTCAAGATGAATGAGGGGCTGTATGAATGGCTTGTCATGCCATTTGGTTTAATGAATGCACCCAGTACTTTCATGAGGATGATGAATGAATTCCTGAAGGATTTCATTGGGAAATTCGTCATTATATATCTTGACGATATATTAATTTTCAGCAAGACAGAAGCAGAGCACTTAAAGCATTTAGCCGCAGTGATGAAGAGATTAAAGCAAGAGAAATTGCTGATTAATATGAAGAAATCATCATTTATGAGGACATAACTCATTTATTTGGGTTTTGTTATCTTTGCAAATGAGTTGAAGATGGATCTGGAAAAGGTAAATGCGATTAAGAATTAGCCATTAACCATACCAGAAAGGCCGTGGGACGCAGTGAGCATGGATTTTATATTGGGACTACCAAGAACACAGAGAAGCTATGCTTAGATCTTTGTGGTAGTAGATAGATTTTCAAACATGGCACATTTCATACCATGCCAGAAAACCAACGACGCAACTCATATTGCGAACTTGTTTTTCAAGGAAGTCGTCAGACTTCACAACTTGCCAAGGAGTATAGTTTATGATCGAGATACCAAGTTCATGGGACATTTCTGGAGGACTTTATGGAAAAAGTTGGGGACAAGTTTGTCTTTTAGCTCAGCGTATCATCCTCAGATGGATGGAAAAACAGATTTTGTGAACAAAAGGTTGGGAGATTTGTTGAGGATCTTAGTTACTGAACATCACAGTCAGTGGGATCATATTCTTCCACAAGTGGAATTTGCTTACAATGACTCACTCAACAAAAGCATAGGGCAGAGTCCATTCCAGATTGTATATGGAATGCAGCCAAGGGGAGTTTTTGAATTGAAAGATTTAGAACAAAATGAATTCAGGAGTGCTAGTGCAGAGAATTTTGCAGAAGCAATGAAGGAGCTTCACAACCAAATTAAGGAACGATTGCAGAATTCAAATCAAGATTACAAGTATAGAGTAGATAAACACAGGAGATAACTTCAATTTGAAGTTGGTGATATGGTTCTTGCACATCTGAGGAAGGAACGGTTCCCAAGAGGAACATATAACAAACTGAAGATGAAAAAGATTGGACCATGCAAGGTTGTGAAGAAATTTGGGACAAATGCATATGAGATTGAATTACCCGATGGGATCGGAATTTCACCGATATTAAATGTTGAGGATTTGTACCCTTACAAAGCTGAAGAAACAAGAGCAGAAAAGACACAGAAACAAATTCAATGGACAAACCAAATGCTTGTAGTTGAAAAGCCACAGATGGAAAGCATAATTGACAAAAGGATTAGCAAAAAGACTAGGAGGAAGGAGTATTTTGAATACTTGGTCAAATGGAAGGGACATCTAGTTGAAGATTCCAGTTGGGAAGATGAAGTAGAAATTCATAAGCATGGAAAGACCGTGTAAGAGCTTGTGAACAAAAGTTCATGAAAAATTTCAAGCAAGAGAGTATGATGCAGGAGCATCGTCAGCAACCAAGCAAGCATGGATGCAGAAGCTAGCTGGGAAAAGCGCCAACACATTTTTCACGTTTTGAAATGTTTTGAAAGATTAAGAAGCGGATATAAATGTAATAGCTAGAAGCGTACTTGAATTTATGTCTAGATGTTGTAAATAGATCGTGAGCGATTTTATCTCATTTGTCAATGTAAAAGGCATTTAAGCCCAGTTAATGAAAGTAGGTAGATTTAAATTATAGATTAGATAGTTTAGAAGAGCAGGAAGGAAAACGAATATAGACACACTCGTATTTGTATCTTTAGATCATTAACATATTAGCTCAGTATAGAAGGAGAGAGTTGTGGCAGAGAGATGAAGAGAAGAACCCATGTACATAAGCGCTTGAGTTAATATATGGAGCTTTGACATAGATTTCATGGTGCTATGATGCTTATTGTTTATATTTACTAAATGGTATGCTTACAGTTGTTTTATTCTATCTGTTTATGCATTTGTTTCAATGTTGTGTTGAATGTGTGATTTCATGTTAAGTATATGAAGTCTAAGAGAGAGAGAGAGAGAATGAGTTTCAATTGTTTCTCTTCCTGAGTGAGAGTTCCTGCAAGGAGTGCAGTGAAATCTCCATAAGGTGTGCATTGATAAAGATTCTGAGTTTTATCTCAGAAATCTCAGGAGAGATACCGTTGTTCTTATTCCAGCAGAAGTGCAGGAGCAACACAGAGGCCGTGCAAGGAGTGCACAAGCTATTGGAAGTCTTAGGACTTATCAATTAAGGGAAGGATTGAAGGACTATTGTTGCCTAGAGTACACAGAGACGAAGAATCAGATACTTAAAAGTATTTGAAAGATTATTGTAAGGAGTGCGTGCAGGAGTCCTTCTAAGACTCAAGTTTGCAAGTAAAATCTCAAGAGGGTCAGCAGCTTTGAAAGTACTCAAAGGGAGATGGAGATTGAAAACATCTCGCAGAAGTTAAGTTCCAGTGGAATAACACTGGTTCATTTCGCAGAAGTTGTTAAGGAGGAAACAAACAGTCAGAATTATCCAAGGAGAACTCCCGAAGTCACGAGGACTGTAGGATCACAGAGAAGCTGCAAGGTGGATAGGGGAGGACGAACCCATCACTTTGGTATCAGGAATCAACGTGGACCGTTGATCATGATCTTTTTTGAGTGTCAGATCATTTCGGGGATTCGGAGTTTGTAAGTCTGGAGTGTAAGCCAAAAATCCTTGGTCACTCTAACTCACGAATCACGAAAAGAATTGTCAAGGGAAGAATTTCAATATTTTGGTAATTCAAGATTCAGAATACTGAAAATCATAATGACAAGGAGCCAGGGGCCTTTTCATTGAAAAACCCCGGAGCTGCGAAATGCAAAATATTGCGAAGTGGTGTTTCGAAATTTCGATGTTTCGCGGTTTGGGAACCCAAGGAGACAATGGTTTGGAATCGAGAGTTTTGAACTCCCGGTACCCGGAAGCCCGAAATAGCGTGGGTCATTCGATCTAAAGGGAGGATATTATCCATTGATTCCATAGTAGGAGTCATTTCAGAATTCGGGGTTTCGAAGTGGTAGGGTAATGGCAGTCGAAGGTTGGTTCAAGTCCCGAAAGTGGAAGAGTGACAGGTGGCAGGAATCCACATCAGAGACTGAGGACAAATGAGGAGACAGGTGGCATGTACTCGTTTCCAGGTAGTGTCAATACCCATTGACCATTTCGGGGTTTTGGAGGTTGAAGAGTCGTGAGACTTGCATCAAAATTCCCAAAGTTCGAAACTCGAAATCGACGAAAAGTCCCATTGGAAGCTAACCTTTGCTGAACACATTGGGATTCGACATTTCATCACTTTAGAAGACAAGGGATCGGGGTTCCTTGCTCTAGAATTCCTAAAGTCATGAAATGCGATACAGGCGTAGAGGAGGACGCGGATAAAGATTTCGGTGTTTCAGCATTTCGCATTTCAGTGGGTTGAAGAGCCGAAAACTCGACAACGGAAATCGCGATATCGCGAAACCCGAAGTCCCAAATTAGCAAAGGGCACAACTTTATTGTGGTCAAGGAGACTTAGGTGATGCCTTGTATTTGATCATGTGGGCACACTCATAAGGACCTGTGGAAAACACTGTGTGTGGGGGGGATTCCCTGTGGAGGAATCGAAGATTCAATCAGACTCAGGGGTAGATTTGGAACGATCCTGCGTGGATCTCGGTCTGAGGGTCAGAGGTCTGCATCATATAACATTTATTATATACCAAACTTCTTTATGAATAATTATGTATAGTGGTATGGGGACAACTAGGACCTAAGGGGTTAGGATTGAAAGTGTTTTCAAGAATAGAGAAATGGTTAGAGAACTAAGATTTGGTTTCAAGGATTGTGGGGCCTTTAACAACAGGTATATGCATAGTGTACTCAGGGATCGAGTGTGGAGGGGGTTAAGGGTTTAGTATAGGTTATTCCTAGACTTATATGGGGCTAGGGGGGTCTATGTCATAGTCTAAATCTAGCTCTAGATCTATGTCATGGTCTAGGTCATGGTCTAGGTCTATGTCATGGTATACGTCATGGTCATCATATAGGTTTAGGCCATGGTCTAGGTCTTTTTATGTCTAGGTATTTCTATGTCTAGGTATAGGTGATGCAGGAGCATCACTCCACATCATCAAGCACCAACCAACCAACACACATTCAATGGAGAGGAGAGGCATAACCCTCTCACTTTCAAATTTCAAATTTTGAAATTGTATTTAATGATTGTAAGGCCGAAGAGCCAAAAAGCCATGCATGTGCGCAGGTTTTAGATAAAGTTTTCCTTAAATGGTTGTAAGGCTAAGATCTAGATCCGATTCGGACTAGACAACCATTCAATGTAATTGAATGTAAATTAATGAGAGTTGGTGAGGATGGAGGGAAATGCTTGAGGAGCCCCCTTTTGTAAAAAGATCTTCTTTTGTTTTTCAAAAAGGGGGAGAAGAATAGAGAATAGGGAGAAGAGAGGAAGTTTGTGACTATGTTGTAGTCCGAGTTCACATTGTAAAGAGACATTTCATATTAATACAAATAGAGTAGTTTTTTCTACATGTTGTTGTTCATGTGTTTGAGAGTTCATGAATGAATGTCTTTATGTGTTGATGATATGTTGTAGATGTATGTTAGATGTGCATTTGCAGGGATAGATAGATTTTTCTGTATGTTGAGTTCTTTGATTTTCAGGTTTGGGTTCTTTGGGGTTTCATGCAAGAGTGCATGACAGAGTGCTGCAGTCTCTGAAAACTAATGCAGAAGTGCACTTCTGAATTCTGTAGAATTTCAGACAAAGACGTGCCAGGAGGGCGCACCAGCTGAGGTCATTGACTCAAAGAGGAAGCCTCAAGGTTGTTGAACACCTTGGAGGAGAAACTGTGCAGAGGAGAGCACAAAGAGGAGAATTTTTGAGAATTATGTAAAGAATCTGCTAGGAGGGCATTGAGAAAATGCACAGGATGCATTGAGGAGAACTCTATTTCGAGTTCGGTGAGAAGACAGAGTCACTGAGGATTTTGGAGAACTCTGCTAGGTGGGCATTGAGTTGGTGCAAGTGTGCATAGAAGGAACTTTGGTTTGAGTTCAGAAAGAAGAGAAGTGTCAAGGAGAAGACACTCATAGGGTTACTGAACACCCTGTAGGCTTAGCAAGGCATGCTTGAGAATGAATTTAGCAGAGGTCACTTACATCCCTTCAAGGAGAGAAAGGGATAGAGGCACTTTGAGGTCAGAGGCACAGATAAGCTCAGAAGAGATAGAAAAATTTCATGCAAGGACTTTGCAAGGAGTCACAAAGGCCAAGAAAACCCTTTGGAGGGTTTAGAGAAATAAATCTCAGGAGAAGGAACGCCTCTTAGAATACATGCAGGAGCTAAGGTTATAGGCTTCACAGCAGAGACAAAGGCCGAGGTCTTTTGGAGCAAGAAATCTTCCAAGGGAAAGGAAGAAGGCCATGCTCAAGGTAGAGCACAGCTACCGTTAGATCAGCTAGAGAGGCAAGATCTGGGTCGTTGAAGTCTACATCCAGACACACGCAGGAAAGAACACAAGGAAGAGAACCAGATCTAGGCCATTGGATCTAGCACAAAGGATCGATACCCATCAGATCCAAAGGAAGGAGAAGAGATGAAACGAAGGGTGAAGACACTTCGTGGGGAAGTGAGAAATGTCGTGAGCCATTGGATCCCACAGAGCAGCAAGGGAATTAAGCAAGTGTCATCCAACACTCTAAAACCTAGGAGAGGTAGTGGTCATTGGATGAGAGGCAACATGAGCTATTGATTCCCCTTTGGAATGGGATTTCGACATTTCAGAGTTTGGCATTTCAGAAATTTCGATGACAAGGAGTCGGGGCACTTTGCGTTGAAAACCTCGAAGTCACGAAACGTGACGTGTCCTTGGAGCAAGGATGTGATCACAGAGGAAGCAACCACATGGTATGAGATTTGGTCAGGGGCTAATCGTCAGAGAGCCATTTCATCATTTCGACATTCTGGCATTTCGGGGTCTTGGAGGTCGAAGAACCTACAATCGTCTACAGCCGGAATCGTGAAATCGTGAATTACGAAATCCCGAAAAGTGGGTCGTGGTCACGGGTAAATTTCGGCATTTCGGGACCTAGGTGTTCGAGAGGCCACGAGTCGGGAGACGTGGAGTCCTGACTCACGAAATCACGAAACCCCGAAAGCATTCGGAGGAATCGCACGAGCCAGAGTCGTTGAGCCCATTTCGGCATTTCAACATTCCAGGGTTCGGGAAGTAGAGGAGGAGTGATTTTGGAGTCACTGCATCGTGAACTCTCGATTTGCGAAATCCCGAAAAGATCTGAGCCATTTCAGGAATTTGGGGATTGGCACAACAAGTGATTTTGGGGTCGAGAGTCGTGGATTCCCAGTTACCGAAATCCCAATATAGTGTGAAGACTCACTCCTGGTGCACGTTGTGCAAGTGGGGTTTTCATGAAGGACCTGTGGATCGAATTCATGGGGTTCCAGTGAGGGCCTGAAAGAACCATTTCAGTTCTGCGGATTTGAAGAAGATTGATCCTGTGTGGATCTTGGCCCAAGGGTTGGGGGTCTGCATCAATAGGTCAAGGCTAGTTCTTTCATTGCGATGTAGGGAGGGGGGGAGGGTGTACAGAGAGGAAGAAAGAGAATGTGAGAGGGGAAGAGGGGAATATAAA
>JZKD02S0310487.1:606089-682050 GCA_000966675.3 Picea glauca | reverse complement strand
CCTACAATCCTCACAATTATTTCTTCTAAGACATTTTGACATGCTTTTTTTTATTATTATCGATTAACTATTAAGATAGATATGCTTCAATTTGTACTATAGAGTATTGTGTACTTAATAACCATGGAAAATAATTACACACCATTTAACGAAAGTGTTCAAAATTTCTCAAACTTGAATCAATCGACACAATACACTAGCCTCTAAGTTGTTTTGTAGACAAAATGTCAAACTTTGAAATTCACCACTAAAAAAAGAATGTCAACCACTTGTCATCCACAATTGGGTTGGGTTGGTTTAAATTATGACGTGTTGATTTGCATCTACATACATTGGTCACAATTTTATGCTACTTATAGTGGTCACAGTTTTATTTTCTAAGACACTTTGGCATGTTCTCATTTTTCATTGTCTGACTAGTAGATTTCATCATGTTATCGTAGATTTCGCAATGAATTTTTTATATTTTAGATATTGATCCTTATTAATAGTGTATAAACAAGTTACATCAACTACAAACTAAAGTTAATCACTACATGTAGAATTGTGTGTGATTATAAAAAATTTAGAGAAACAACATCACATATCAGAAAAGGGTATGTGGATTTTATTGAGAAAGTTGAAACCAATATACTTTATTTATATTGGAAGACTATGATATATAATCATAAGTTCATTTGTTAAAGGTTCTTAGTCATAAGCCAAGAAAGTTAAAGGTGGCTAACCATAATCTGCGATGGTTGAAGGTGGTTAGTTAAAAGTGATTGTTATGTGCCTAATCACGGCATAGATAACATCTTTATAATAAGGTCATATGTGTAAAAATGTTTTCTTTATATAATAATGACATATATACCTAACATAAGTTTGGGGTTAGTGTTTATGTATCTTATTAGTCCCTTCTAAAGCAGGGAATATAGCAATTGATTGCAAGTCAAAATCATTTTGACTTTTGTAAATTTACAAAAATCTTAACATTGTTTTTCAATAAATATTTATTAATGAGAATTATATATATATATATATATATATATATATATATATATATATATATATATATATATATATATATATATATATAAATATTTTTTTATTTTTAAATATTAAAAATTCTACTTTTTGATTGGTCAAAAACTCTAAAGTGACTAATTTCCCCTAGTTGGAGGTGACAATTAACCACAAAACTAAAAAAAATAAATTATTTGTTTTTTAAAAAATCCACAAATAACCACTTATTAATTAAAAGTAGAAATAATGATTGATGTTACCGGAATTCTATGTGTAGTAAATGTAAGAATACACTTTGGATTTTGAGACTTTGTTTCATCTCCCAATGAGTTGATGAGTGCACTTTCTCCATCGTCTATATGTACACACCCAATCACATCAACCAGAATGTTTAGCCTTGGGTTTTGTTTTGCATGCTTAAATAATGGATGATCTCTCGTACATTAATAACTATATATAATATCAACATGCTATCTTGTCACTAATGCCAACCTACCCATTATTTATTACAATATGTTGAGGATAGAAAAGAATTTATGCAGAAGAGGCAAATGCTATTAATATTTCTCTGAATATATATGTGGAAGAGGGAAATGTTGAGGATAGCAAAGAATTTATGCGGAAGAGGGAAATGTTACAATATATTGCAGCTATTACCCTTGTTATAAACATGAGTTTCCTCCCGATCTTATATATACCATAACTTATCATTTATCAATATAACAATCAAATTCAATATTTTATTCATGGAGATTTCTTCCTTCATTTAATTGAATTAGTAAGTGCTAGCCAACCATTAGGTGTGCAAGTATCCCGACCATTATTGTCACTGTTATATTATTTTCAATTTATGCAAGTGTTATCTCTTTTGCGTACTAGGGATGTAACAAGTGGTATCAAAGCTTCAATCAAGATTTGTTGGTGTTTTTTTGTTAGGTCTTAAAAATAAAAGAGAGAAGAAAATGACAATCAATTACTATCATTTCATCGATCAGGGTTGAGTTTTAAGAGCAATTCCATATCTTTATCAATGAAAAGAGAGAGAGATTATAGCTACAATTGAATGGAAAAGGGTATGTGTATTCCATAAACGTAGAATATTATGGAATCCACATACCCTTTTCCATAGAATATACTAACTAGATCTAAAAACCAAAGACATGAAATATGGTACTACACATATAATATATTATCAAGGAAAAAACAAGGTACATGAAATTTGGACATTTGAACAAAAATTTACAAGTTAAATGAGTACATCAATAAAAAATAACATACTAACCTTGCAAGTTCAAAATTCGATCTATGTAGATCGAGAATTGGATTTGTTCAACTGGTGGGTGACGGAAAAAATAAACAGCTCAAACAAAAGCTAAGAATAGTGTCACAACTATAGAAATTGTGTGGAAAAGTCTATTAAAGTCATCTATATATAGTTCAAATAGTCAACTAGTCGTTAACACCGACCAATGAGATAGGAAAACTTTTCGTCACTATTGCCACAAAAGTTCGTTGCTATTGCGACAAAAATCCCGACTGGGTTAAAATAAGATTTCCGTGGATATTGCGATGAACATTCGTGACAATATTGACAAAAATCCTGCCCTGTTTAAAAATAATATGAAACCAGTGGAAGCATGGAAAACTTTCATGGAATAATCCCCCCATATGTAGTAGTGGGAAGACTGAGATGGGAGCCTTGGCCTCCCCCTTTACATGTTGATTAAGACACCGAAAATGAGTTTTAGTCAAGCTCTTTTCCGACTCATAAAAAAACCAAAAATATTTCCGAGTTATTTATCCCTTTCACACTCCTTAAACTGGATTTGAAAGGTCATGAGTCTTAATTAAGCTCTTTTCTGACTTGTTATCAAAAATGGAAAAGATTGTCGAGTGAACTTGTCTTTCTCACACTTGTAAATTGGATTTGAAAAGATGTCTATTTGGCACAATTTTACCCCTTTTTCACACCAAGTAGACTACAAGACATAAAAAAGGATACTTTTTGGCGTTAAGTTGTGATTGCATCTCATGCCCTCACTTGCAGTATTGAGCCTTTAGCCAGTTCTCGCTTTGTGTTATAAATCATTTCCTAAGCAGTTTTGCATCCTCAACCAAGAAGAGCCTTGTTTATATCCTTAGCAATTTGACACCCTATACCCTGGAGAAAACATCACCCCGAGTGTCCATCTCCTGCATGCATTTCCTTACATTAATCATAGGTACGTTCCACTGCTGGAACTAGTTTTTCTGACTTGCGACACTCGTTTCTTCCTCTGTATCATAGCATTCATTTGTTATGAAAAAAACAAAAAAATATGGGCGCAAAGGGAGTACTATATTATAATTGGTAGCAGTCGTGTCGCCTTTGAACAAAGAACAAAATTATTGATTCCTTGTGTCATCATAATTTTGGGTTTTAGCATGGCCTTAGGAAGTTGATCTCATTACAAAGTTTTCTCTACCGACTGGTTACTCTTCCAGTCCCTATAGAGAAAGTTATTGATGCCTCCTGCATCTAATCGTCACATCATTGAGTCTATGATGTCGGAGTCTCCCACATGTCTCATGCTCTTGTTCAAAGGAAGTCTCACAACCTGCGTTGGACAATCCTCAAAAATCTTGACTTTGCATGTCGGCCATACCCTCAGTTTGTCTTAGAATCACATGATACTATGGTCTTATCACGCACCCTAGCCTTACTTGCATCATCGGTAGGTCACCTTGAACCCAACAATTGACATTTCATCATTGGTCATTGACTGGGTGGTTTCCCTTGTGTTCGATGGCAAGACATCTATTCACACTTTGGGATTCGTGTAATGTCTTGGATGCCATTAGCCTTATTGATGGCTTCCTTGCCACTGTCAATAGTTTTCATCATCGGATACTATTTAGAGGGTCTTTTTTGTGTACCGCTTGCATTTGATACATGCGAAAGACGCACATGGTTGTTGGTTTGTGAACATGTTCTTCGTCCAATCTCCACCAAATCATGAAGCTCCTTCTTTGTTCCTCATTCTGACTGATGAGATATGCCTTAATGCTCTCCTTTCAACAGGTCTCTTTCCATCGACTTCATATCATATATTCTAGATACATGACCTAGAGTTTTATGGGTACCTTGAGGCTTGCAGTCATTAGTGATAGGCTCTCTCACCATTGACAGATGGGAATACATCAATGTCTCTTGATCAATGTATTTCTCAAGTGTTCGACATCGACTCCTTTATTCACACTTGTAGGAATGTACTCGGTGCCTTGATACCTACTTTCATTATTGTAGGTTGTCTCGCGTTTGTTAATGGTATACCTCAATGACCAGTAATAAAAAAATGTCTCATGATGTTCGACCTCAACTCCTTTATTCACATGATGTAGACTTTCACCCTTGAAAAATAGTGTAGAAGACTTGAAGACATCACTATGTGGTCATATCTTTCCTAAGTTGTTGCTTCCCTTTCATTGGCCAACACCTGTTCGACTTTAGTGATCATGGGAGATCAAAGTGTACTCCATGGTATACAAATATCTTCAGATTGATTTTGAGACTGGTTTTCACTGGGCCTTGTTCGTGACTATGAAAAATTTTGGCATATAACTGCAATTGTATCTACCTATTCATGGCCACGGACACTTACTTGGTATATTTTCTACATGGAACTGCATTGTATTCTTGGCAGCCATGTATGCATAGTCAGTACAGAATGTAATGAGAAATTGAGGTCATCCATCTGGTTCTCTACCACTCCACTCCTGGGTTATTTATAATGTATTTTGGCCATCGCAGATACTCCTATGATCTCACACATTAGGGGGCATCTGTTATAGCAAGATTTTCCTCACCATTGCTATCTTGCACAGAGGACCTTTTTCCATTTCCCTATGCAGAATTATGATCCCTTTTTGACAAATCCAGAGCTAAAAATAAACATTTTCCACATATATGTTCCCTATAAACTATACAACAAGATTATATGTAATCTGCTCCACTACATCTCGCGTACATCAAGATTTGTGCCAGAAAATAAAAAAATGGAGTTGGGTTTCCATGTCACAACAAGATATCTCTGATCCTTGGCCTTCCATATACTAGAAATGTTCCGACTCGACCCTTCAGTTTCATTTTGAAGGCTATAAGAGCACAATTTTGAGCTATTGAAAACATGAGAAAGCATTCAACTTTGAGAGAAAAGTTACTCTGGAGAAATAACTTCATATTTAGTCTGCATCCTTTTGTCCCTCAAGTCTAAACACAATGTTCATCCCCCAAGCTCTTTCCCTATTGTTGAGAGAATATCATTGTCTCTCTCTTTTGAAATTCCCTTTGGTGGAGGATTGAAGTGGTGGAGACCCAGTTGGAAGGAACTTGGTTCCTTGGTTTCGAACCATGCCGAAACGAAAGTCTATAATGTTGACACTTCTATTGATCAATTATTAATAGAAATAATCCTTTCTCGTCCTATTGGTATCATGCAAATATATGATTATTATCCATGGGCATGTTTGTAATGTTTATTAATGGATTATGTTATCTGATGTGATAACCCCTTTACATTATCACTATATACTTTCTTTTCTTGTTTTTTAAGGACTTATTGCAAGTATAAATATTTGGGTCGAAGTGCTCAATGGTGGAACATCATCAAATGTTGGATCGAGGTAGGCCTCTTTCTTATCTTGCACATTAGTTTATATAACATACAATGGAATTGAGTTGATTTCTGTAGTCACACCTATCTGTTGTGGTTTACCCTTGGCCATAGAGAGTTTTTTCTCTTTGAGAGGCCAGTCAAGAAACAAACATCCTCTAACTCAATGGTAAGAAGCTGTGTCCCAATTTGGAATCCCTGTTCTGCAGTGTTCCACAACTTGATCATGTACTCAAGAGGGAGAACTTCCTTCTTCATCTTCTGCATCTTAAAGAAATTGAGGAGACCACAATTCCTCAATGTGGCCCTTGATTGGGGGCTTTGTAAAGAAGCCACATCATTGAGCTCATGCTCATTCTCCCTCCACTTGATCATGTCTTTTTCCAAATATAACCTACAACCATCATCAACAAAATACCATTAGTCATGCCACATTAACATTTTTAGGTAATTCAAACTTTAAAATTGCTTTTCTTTTGTTTTTTATGCTAGTGCTCCCTTGAGCCTTTGATCATAGCACCAATGCTTCCCCAATAGGATTACCAAAGCTCTCAAATTTCAAGCAACACTCCCCTAGATTTTTGGAGGAGCGTCAAGCCCTTTTTGGTAGGCCCCCCTTAACCCTTTGAACAATGTGCTAGTGCTCTCCCAACAAGATTAGCTGAGTGCTAACAAAATCGAGTAGCACTCCCTCTAGCCTTTTAGGGGAGCGCTGAGCTTCTTCGGGGCTTAGAGACTCCCAAGGCATCATTTAAAAAAACAAATTACCTAAAACTGAATTGTAAACCATGCAAAATGTTTGGAAGAAGCAAAGGACCAACCTGATCCAGACGAAGAAGAAAATGGATGACCATAGCTCCAACACTGATGAATCCAAGAATCGCCCTCCAAAGCCAGTTTCTCCACTACTAAAATTCTTGGCACAAATGAATTGGTAAAAGACATTTTTCACCCTATATTACTATTATCAATTTCATTTTTTCTAAAACCATAGTTATTTTGGGTTTTTGAAAATCATTTTTGGAGGTATTATTAATACCCTGGTGTGCATTTTTATCATTATTGGTAGGTTTTGGAGCAGTTTTGTTCGATTTTTATCTTGTCGCATTAACGATCATGGTCTTCATTCATTCTCACGCTCGAAAAAAAACCGAGAATGCATCGAGTAAATTTTTATCTCTTTTTTGGACTCATGTGGATACATGAAAAAAGAACTCCCTGGAGTTGTATTTAAGCTCTTTTTAGGCTCTCTAAACATGAAAATATTGTCGAGTGATATTGCTTCCTTTCCCACTCGTTAAAAGGATTGAAAGGGCGTCTTTCGAGTGATAATTTATCTCTTTTTCGACCTCGCAAGACAAACATTACAAAAAAGGAAAACAATGGAGTCGCCTTTAAGTTCTTTTTAGACTCTCTAAACATGAAACATCATTGCATTTATCTTCTATGGAATCGTTAAAAAATATACATTGAAGGGCCCATGTGGGACCAAAACCTTACTTCTTCTAGTTCGTTAAGCAAAGGAAGAGGCACTTACCGAAGGTGAGTTATATCAAGCATGTGTTATCCTCCTCGAGCTCATTAAAATAAAAAGAGGTACTCATCTATCTGGATGGGGGAAAAATTTGAAGGAAGAAAGCCAAGTAGTTTTTTAAAACATCACAAGTCACTCTTACGGTCACCCTTGAACACGACACTTTTTATTTGCATACATTTTAATCCGCTGAACCTCTGCACTGAACCAATCCTATGAGTTTCTTTATTCCTTTTGTTCACAAGACAAAAGTCACAGTATCCACTGCATTATCATGTTTTGGTCTATGTCATGTTTCTGTTGTTGTGCCTCATTTTTCAAGGGAAGTATCTTCCTCAAGAGTCAACCATAAAAAAATTTCTATTTCAATACCCATGTCAGTCCATGTTATTTTGATCCACCAATTTACATCTCTATGTCAGTTTCGTGTCGTTGATGGGGGATACATCAAGGCCCTCCTTCGACGAGTCTGTTCCTATCGACTTCAACACATTATCCGAGAATTACACTTAGAAACCAGTTAGTACCTTGGGACCTGCATGCCTCCTCACTTTCGACAGTCGATTTACATCATTAACCTCCGATCAGATGATTCCACATATGTTTGAATTCATCTTATCTATTCACATTCACTGGAATGTACTAGGGTACCTTGGGAATCATTGACATCAATGGTGATTTCCCTCGCACTTGTTAATGGTTTACCTCATTGACCAATAATCAATTGGTTTCTACCATGTTCGACATCAGGACATCTATTCACATGGTTATATTTGTACTACATCAGAATCGGTAAGAAGACCCTGGGTTGAGTAATCAATCTGATATGTACTTTACCCAGGTTGCAACAGAGTTTCTCTTGAATATTGACACATATACTATCACATAGATCTAATTTGTATTGGTTCGTGGCTATGTCTTTTCGTCTCATAGATCCACTGTTTATTTTTCATGGCTACGATCAGTTCATGTCATGGGAGTATAGATCCACATTGTATCTTTGGTGGCTATACTTTTTTGTTAATACAATTATGGATCCACAGTGTATCTTATGGAATCCATACCTTGCAAGTCTCTATCACTCAATCATAGGTATGCCTTCCTTGGGTTTGAAACATATCATAATATTTGTTTGATGGTTGTGTGTAACCTCTACTAGGTTTTCTGAGTCCATAACCTTTCTCGAAAAAGTCTACAAGGTACTTCAGTCATCATTTTCTATCTTCTAACTTCACACTTTGGGGGGAAATATGTTACACATCAAAATTACTCACTTCAATGATTACCTTATGTCATCATTACAAGTGTTTCATTTTGGCCTCAAGTGTCACAAGTGTCACAAACATCATATTTCCATATTGCCTATGTCATGTCTCAAACAACATCACAAGGAGCACTTGAGGACACCCTTAGAGACTGGTTAAAGAAGGAGAAATCATTTGACAAAGAGTACAAAGCCTTTTCCTTGAGAAAGACCACTTAAAAATGAATTTTTAAGGGCAATGCTCCCCTACCCACTAGCAGGGAGTGCTAGCGCTCCTTTCCCTCCTTTGGGGGAGTGTTGTAGCACTCTGTGCACCATTATGGGGGAGTGTTATTCTTTTGATAAAATCAGGGGAAGATCCCCCTTATCTCTGAAGTTAGTTTGATTCGAATCTGAAGTCAAGGATAGATCTTAGGGAGGATCCAAAACTGATGGAGAAATATCCTCAACCTATCCCAAGAATCTCTAAGGTGGTTAGGCCTCTCCAAGCATATATAAGGATGCCTCCTCATGGTAAGAGGGAGAGACATGGAAGGCATCAAACTTATGATCTCATAAGGGAGATAATTAGTGAAGGATAGTCATTTTTTTTGTGGATCATTTGAGCAAGGGGTTGGACAAGGAGAGTTGGAAGAGGGTTTTGTAGCTTAATAAAAGGTCTGTAAGTATCTCCATTGAGTTCTCATTAATACATGTGCTTGGCTTGTTTCCTTCAAGATTGTGTATACCTACATGAACTTGTTTTTAATGGATAGATATAGTTTCAAACCAATCATAGTAGAATAGGAATCATGTTTTATCTTTTATTGGATTGAAGGACTTGATGAAGAGCTTGAGGATCAGAGCTCAACTTGGACTGGGTGAGGACAAACATCGTAAAAAAGGTACACATTCTTCCTCTTCTCTATAGATTAGCTTAGTTGGGATTAAAGGGATGTCAATGACCAAAGTTAGCACCTTTTCGTATTGATATTAGAGATTTAGGGTCCAAGAGGGAATACACCTATCCATAGGGGGATTTTCCCGTAATAGAAATTGGTGACTCCACTGGGGATTTTTCTGTTACAGGAAAATCTCCTTGTAGTTGGACCCTAAATATCTAATATCAAGATAGAGAGGTGCTAAATTTGGTCACTGACATCCCTTTAAACCTAGCTAAGCTAATCTATAGAGAAGAGGAAGAAGATGTACCTTTTTTATGATGTTTGTCCTCGCCTATTCCAAGTTGATCTCTGATCCTCGAGCTCTTCAACAAGTCCTCCAATCCAATCAAGGACAAAACATGATTCCTATTCTACTACGATTAGTTTGAAACTAGATCTATCCATTAAAGACAAGTTCATGTAGGCATACACAATATTGAAGGAAACATGCCAAGATCATGTATTAAAGAGAACTCAATAGAGATAATTACAGACCTTTGATGAAACTACAACAACCTCTTCCATCTCTCCTTGACCAACCCCTTTCTCAAATTATCAACAAACAAAATGACTATGCTTCACTGATTATCTCCCTTATGAGATCATAAGTTTGATGTCTTCCATGTCTCTCCCTTTTACCATGAGGATGCCTCCTTATATAGGCTTGGAGAGACCTAACCACCTTAGAGATTCTTGGGATAGGTTGAGGATATTTCTCCATAAGTTGTGGATCCTCCCTAAGATCAAACCTTGACCTCAGATTCAAATCAAACTAACTTCAGAGATAAGGGGGATCTTCCCCTAATTTTATCAACAGCATAACACTCCCCCATTATGGTGTACAAAGCACTACAACACTCCCCCAAAGGATGGCAAGGAGTGCTAACACTCTCTGCTAGTGGTTAGGGGAGCATTGCCCTTCAAAATTCATTTTTAAGTCATCTTTCTCAAGGCAAAGGCTTTGTACTCTTTGTCAAATTATTTCTCCTTATTTAACTAGTCTTTGAGGGTGTCTTCAAGTGTTGCTTGTGATGTCTCTTGAGACACGACATAGGAAATATGAAAGTATGATGTTTGTGACACTTGCGACCAAAATGTGACACTTGTAGTGACGACAATAGGTCATCATTGAAGTGAGTAATTTTTATGTGTAACAATGGGCCTATCCTCATATGTTCTCCTCTCTGTCATAACACACTCTTCCACACTTCCTCTTGGTGTATTCTCCTTCCTCTTCATTCTGGGCCTGATCCCTCATCGCACACCCCTTATTGAATTCCTTCCACTTCTTTGTTCCACTCTCCTCCTTGACTAGACTATTCTTGTGTACCTTTCATATATGTCTCTCCTATGATCTTTTGGGTCCATCCTATTCCTCTCCTCATTTTAACAACTTTGTGATCCTCATCAATGGATCCATCTCCTCTCTCTCTTTCCCCCCCATATTTTCATCCCCCTAGTGCTAGGGGAGTATACTAATCCATTATGCGAGGCTCCATGCACATCATCCCCTTCTCCATGAACAACATATTTATCTAGAGAGGGATTTATTCTAACAACCTTCTCCTAGGACCTTCCACAATCTTTCTTTCATCCTTCCTAAAAGAATCGGTGTAATCAACATCAAATTTAATTATATATCGTTACTTCATCTAAGAAAACTACAAATCAATGGCTTGAGTCCACTTCTTATCCAATGTATTCATCATATAGATCATAAATTGATCCCAAACCAATGGTTCTTATGGCCTCAAAGTAGTATTAGTAGCAATCTATCTCTTCAACCATTCAAACAATAGACATGTAAATTAAGAAAAGAAAAGTTTATGCATATCAGAGTAGAGATACCTATCTTTTCATCACTTCACATTAGTATTCAAACCTTGAGTTTCCCTCTGATAAAATTCATGTTCATGGATACCACCTCATTCTTATCCTTCATCACTTAATACAAAAAATTCAGGTCCTGACAATGGAACCATTTATTGGATGACTCACTTTGGTGTGCATATTTCTTAATTTTGGAGGGATGAAGACCTAGGGTTTGTCCAAAGTTGACCAACAAAAACCCTAAGGCATAAACATATCAATCATAATCCAAATACTAAATAATGTTTCACCCAATATGTCATGAGGATCAAAGAGACCATATGGTCTTTTTTTGATCATGATGAAGGACTAATTGCGCAAAAATCCATCTAGGTTGGGATTTAAACAATCCAGTAAAAACTACTTAAAAATGTACAATACGCAAAAAAAACACACACATTCAATTGATACATGATTAACACATCATAATACAAGATTCATTGTAGATGTATTATTTTCATTCAACCATTACAAACATCCAGTAAGAAACTCATAAATTGACAGTAATAGAGCCTTCCTCTTTTATACATTTTCCCAATGTTACATTGCACAAATCCATGTGCTTTCCTTCAGAATCTATAAATGTGATAAAATTGGACTTACAACTAGAGACATTACAAAACATAGGCTCTGAATGAGCTCAAGGACAACAATACCCACAACCATGAAACAACAACCAACTGACTAACTATTTTTCTATTGCCATTTCTTCCTTTTATCTACTTCTCGACTTTGTTGCTCTATCATTTGCAGTTCTTCCCGACTCATACATTAAAAAAAATTGATACGGTGCACACACCTCCTTTCACCCCTCGCATAACAACTTTAACAAACACAAAAATGGAATAGGTGTGCACAACTTTGTTTGTGCACACGTGCGATATTTACCCAAAAAATTGGGCGCCAACAACTAAAGAGTAGAAACATCATTTGGAGGAGTTTCTATAGGCATATAGAGGAGTTTCTATAGGCATATAGAGGAGTTTTCTAGGAGCCTAAAATGCTACCACCTAAGAGGGAAATGGAGCACACAATACAATTATTTCCAGACTCCCCATTGTCTAATATTGGGTTGTATAGATAAATTATTCTAGAAGAAAATGAAGTGAAGAAGCAGTTGTGACAATTGTAGGAGTAGGGTGTGATTCAACCAATCACCTCACCTTGTGGATCACCTATAATAAGTGTACCAAATAAGGATGAGACTTGGTTAATGTGTATCACCTATAGAGCATTTAACAAGATTACACTAAAAAATCAGTATCCTCTGCTCTGGATTCATGATATGTTAGATCAATTGCAGCACAAAAAATATTTCACCAAGTTGTATCTCAAATAGTGATACCACCAGGTACATGTCAAGGAAGAAGACACCTAGAAAATTGACTCAAGATAAGGAAAAATTTGTATGAATGGTTTGTCATGCCATTTGGTTTATGTAATGCACTAGTCACATTTACAAGACTAATGAATGTTGCATTACTCCCATATCTAGATTCATTTGTTATAGTCTATTTGGATGATATATTGGTTTATAATTCTACTTGGGAGGAGAACATATAACATCTCATGTAGGTGTTAGAGACTTTGAAGAAGCACCATATCCTATATAACCTCAATAAATGTGAGTTTCCTCGGGATTATTTGGTTTATTTGTGGTATGTGATCGGTGGATGGGAGCTCAAGATAGATCTCACAAAGATGGAGGCCATCATGAAATGGCCAATTCCTACAAATGCCACTAAATTTAGGAGTTTTTTTAGGGCAACATAGTACTTTTGGAAGTTCATGACTTCATTTTTAGTATTAGATGCACCACTCCACACCATACCAATGAGTGGTAAGAGTTTACAGTAGGGGAAGAATCAGTAGAAGGATTTTCATGAGATGAAAAGAAATATCAGTCAAGCACCAGTTCTTTCATTACCGAACTTAAAAAACCCTTTCAAAGTGGAGATAGATGTAAGCGGGTATGTCATGGGAGAAGTTTTGATGGAAGTAGTAAGGCATGTATGCTATCATTATGAAATATTTCATGGGGTAGTTCTCAACTACCCTACCTATGACAAGGAAATATATGCTTTAGTTCAATCTATCAAGAAGTAGAAGCACTCTTTGATGGGAAAGGAGACCATCATCTACATAGATCACTAGCCACTACAATATTTGTAGGCTTAAAGTAAGCTACAACAAACTATACATTACAAGTGGATGGGGTTTTTACATTAATTTCATCTAGTCATAAAGTATAAAAAGGGTAGCACAAAAAGGTTGGTGGACATGCTTTCAAGGCCACCTCTTGTGTCATTTTCGTCACTTGGGTGAGAAAAACAATGACACTTACATGTCTAGTTGGGCCTGCTAGACAAGACATAAGTTAGTGAGTGGTTTAAACAATCCAAGCACATGTAATAAACAAATAAACAAGCTAAAACAACTAAGTAAATAAAAAATAGAATGCATAAGAAACTTAGAACCGTAAAAAATCAACCAATGACCAAGATTATGCCACCAATGGATAACTATATTAGTTGGAAAAACACCATATAGAAAAATCAGTACTTATGTGTCCCCTATTCCTCCTTGGGAGGGATCTTGAGTTTCCTAATGGAGATATCTTCTTACAATGGAATAAAAATGGCAAGTGGTGAAGAAAATCAATGCCTATTCCCTCAAGAGGTGAGTGGAATGGCCTATTACAATGATGCTTGAATACTCCTAGGAGAAAAGAGGATTCTCAAGGGAGGATTGAGGAAACATAACAATACTATGAAGATTTTGGTTTCTTAGTGCACCCATGGCTTCCATTTATAGCATTTATTCAAGGAAAAATTCAACTGGTTATTAGTGTGAACAAGGGGCCCTTTAGGGCACCCTTTTTTCCTTGACCAGGCCCCCATTCAGATTTCACTCATATTTGAAGGTCAAATCAAGTTGGGAGCTGGTCCATAAGTGGTTGGGGGGGCGAAAAGAACCATAAATTCCTAGTTCACAGGAGTGTGTGGATTTTCTCGTACACAATCACGTGTATGGTGCATTGTACGCTCTATGGGATTTATTTTCCCGCACACTATGCACACGCTTCCTTTAGTGAGTTTGCGCATGTCAATTTTTTCCAAATTGTATAGTTTTTTTCCCTTTGAAATGAATTTTGGTGCTACAGGTGAACTAATTATTGTTTGGCATTGTTGTATTTCTGTAACCATTTGCATGCAATGTTGCGGATGAAATTTCAGTGATAACACCACCCACATCCAAGATGACAGATTTGGGAACTTTGATGCACATGGAGCCTTTTACCCATGATGTATACAGAGAGGCACACATAGAATATGAGAACTTCAAGGAGGTGTTTCTACAACTACATGGCCAAATTCATATAGAAGAAGGTGATGACGAGGATGAATATCATTTTCAAAATGGATTACTCTACAAGCGTGACAACATTTGTATCCCTAAAAATGAATGATTGTAGTTTATTGAAGAGGCTCATACCTCCAAGGTTTCAAGACATTTTGATGTTGGGAAAACAATTTCCAATTTAAATAGGTATGTTCACTAGCCCAAAATGCAAGAAGATGTAGCATGCTATATTATAGGATGTATACTTTATTGTACCAACAAGCCTAGTAATAGGAAGCAAGGTCTATATCATCCCTTACATGTACCCACTCAACCTCGGGAAATCATGTCTATGGATTTTGTGGGAGGTTTACCAACAACCAAGAAGGTAAATGACTATCTATTTGTGGTAGTTAATAAGTTCAACAATGTGTGCATTCTCATGCCTTGTAAAAATACCATCAAAGGAAAAGAAGTAGAAAACATTTTCTTTGAACATGCATGGGTGCACTTTGGGATACTAAGGAGCATCATATCAAACATGGATATCATATTTCTCAGTACATTTTGGACTACATTGTGGGAGAATATGGACAATAATTTGAAGAGATCTATAGAATTCCATCCACAGACAGATGGGAAGACAAAAGTAGTCAATAGTAATTTGGTGCATCCTTTGAGGGGTTACAATCAGAAGCATCTAAAGACCTGGGATGAAAATTTGATCTACATGCAACACTCTTATAATGGAGCAGTCCAAAATTCTACTAGTAAGTCACCTTTTGAAACTTTCTTTGGATATTTTCCACCTTCACCCTTGGATTTTGTATATGGAAAACAAGGATAAGTGAGGGAGGACCTCACAAGAGATGCATTGAGAGAAGAAAAATTATTTGAGAGTATTAGGTAAATCCATTTGCAAGTATATGAGATTGTGAAGAAGTCATGGGAAAAATTAAAAGATAGACATGATCAACAAGGAACTGAGAAGTCATTCAAAGTGGGAGATGGAGTTTGGTTATAGTTGAACAAGGAAATATTATAGGGTCCTGGTAAGAAGATCAAGGATCTATGGTATTGACCTTTGGAGATATTGGAGAAGGTGGGAGATAATGCCTGTAGATTCAATATTCCCCCGTACATGCACATTTACTCAGTAGTGAATGTGGAGAATCTCAAAATATACAATCTTTCCGTGTTGGATCAAGAGGAGGATAGATTCCTACCTTTCATAGAGGACTTAGCACTAGATGCTCAGGTAGAGTTGGAAGAGGACACAATTTGTAATAAGTAGTACAGAACTACAAGACAGGGGCATCATGACCTTTGGTAGATTGGGTTGAAAGGAAAACTTCCAGGAAAATCAAAGTGGTACTCTAGGGAGAAGGTAGAGGAAAATTCTACTCACCTCATTTAGTAAGGGAACAAAATCCTCTCTAAATGGGGAGGTATGAACTGGATTGGGTCATTATATTATTTTTCATCCACATCGATACTTTGTGACTGGAAAAAATGGAGGAATCATCTTGTAAAGGCATTTCAATGGTAGGTCCCGGTTTTGAAAATTGGAGTCTGGAATCTTCCAAGGCCATTTGAGGCATTAAATGTCATTTTTTGGGGTTCCAATGTCTATGACTTATTCCCATTCCCCTTATGGTGTTATACACTCTTATTCCTTTCGAACAATGCATCAAACACCTCAATCACAACTCTTATGCAAAAGTTATTTCTCCTACAAGTTGACCTACCTTGTTGACCACCATGGTATGAGGGGATGCCATGTCAACCCCCATTACTCACACATATGGGACTAGCCACTTGTGGAATTTGAAGAATATTCTAGAAGGTCCAAACCTAATCATTAATTGAGGTTTGAGGATGTGAAAACCCTGATCCTATATGACTATCGAGGTATGTTAAATATCTGGACAACAAGAGGAGAAAGGGTTCCATTATTTAGCATTGTATTTGTTTCATAGTTCAGTAGAGCACCTAGGAGTGGTATTCTAAGAGCATAATAGAGGGGGAAACATTCTATATCATCCATTCAGGCCATGGTGTCAATAGTAACTCCATAGAGAGTGCCTATTTCTTTGTACTTGCATTTGAAGAAAATAGAGAAAAGTGGCCTCACCTTCTAGCTTGGTTTTCTGCCATATTGGGTTTCCCAGGTTACATATTGTGTTTATTTGTGGATGTTGTGTGAGTATTTATTTTTTTTCTTTATTTTTTCATTTAATCTATTTCATAAATTTAAGAAGAAAACTAGTAATTAAAGAATATGAGATCTAAAAGAAATTAACCTTCATAGTAAATATTTTAGTACTACATTAGATTTATTATGATGAACTATCCAGTGGAACATCCACGATAGTTTATAGATCAGATAATGTGGAGGAATTATCTGATGGGTAGAAAATTTGAGATGAGGACAAACTATAGTGGTTTGAAATATTTATTTGGACAACCAACATTGAATGCTAGACAAGTTAGATAGTTGGAATTTTTCAGTGAATATGACTTTGGAATCAAGCACATTAAGGGAAAAGTGAATAAAGTGGTTGATGCACTTAACAGAAGGGTGCATGAAATACATGCTATAGACATTACTATGTATATTTCATATTTGAAAATCATAATTTTAGAAGTTGTGATAGTATAAAATAACTATGTACAAGTTAAAGAAATTTTATGGTAGAGTAATGTACAATGGAAATTTAAAGATTACAATATAGAAGAGGATGTAATACTCTTGTACAAGAACAAATTTTATGTTCCTAATTCTTAGGAGTTGCGAAATTTAGTTTTAAAAGAGATGCATAATGTGCCATACACTGGAAATCAAAGGTATTAGAAAACAATTATGGCTGTAAGAGGCCAATATTATTGGCCTGGGATGAAAAACAATTTAGTTGATTTTGTTTCTATATGCATGGACTACTAAAAGGCAAAGGTTGAGCATAGACATACAAGGGGATTACTACATCCATTTCCCTTTCCTGCATGGAAATGGGAATTTGTTACCATCGATTTCATTTCTAATTTTCCCAAAACAACAAGGCAAAATGATTCCATCATGGAAGTGGTGGAAAATCTTATTAAGGTTGCACATTTTATTCCATTTAAGATGATGCACAAGGTAGAAAACATTGCAGAAATTAATATTGAATAAATTGCTAAGCTACTTGGTGTTCCTAGGAAAATAATATCTGACAAAGATACCAATTTCACTTCCATTTTTTGGAAAGGGTTGTTTAAAGGATTTGGAATGAATATAAATTTCAACTTAACATATCATATAGAATCATATGGGAAAACAAAGAGGTTCAAACAAATAATTGAATATATGTTAAGAATGTATGTAATGGATCAACCTTCCAAGTCGGAAGACTATCTTGATTTAGTTGATTTTTATTACAACAATGGGTATCAGACATCATTGAATATGAGCCTATTTGAATCCTTCTATGGAAGAAAATGAAACACACCAATAAGTTGGGATAATGCATTAGACATAGTCATTATTGGGCCAAAATTGCTAACATAAATGGAAGAGAAGATGGTAAAGATAAATCATAATTTAAGGACTGCACATGACTGAAAGAAAAATTATGTTGACAAAGATAGGTAACAAAGAGAATTTTTTAGGGACCTAACCTCCCTAACCCCTCACATAGGTAGAATAATATTATTTCTATGTAATAAGGTCGGCATTAGTAAATAATTCCTATATAATAATGTGAACAAGTCTAATGTAAGAAGACTTAAAAGAATTTTCTGCTTCTATAAAGATATTCCTATAGAATGTTATTTAGAAGATAGAATTAGTATAAATAGAAGTAGAAGGCATGAGAAAGATTCTTTTTGAGAATTATTTTTAATTGATCTATGCTCTACTCGAGGTTTCCCCATCGAATTTTTATTGTTCTCTATATTTCATTTTTTTTGTTGGTAATTCAACATAGTTATTATGTGCTACTTTCATAATTCACCTAGTACCTTACAAGTGGTATCAAACACTTTCCTCTGTGAAAATTTTGGGTCAATGATTTTTAGGGTAGACACATGTACTATCAGCGTCTTTAAAGAACATAGATATATGATTTGATGACTAAAAATTTGGTTGGGGAGGACTACATGTAGGAAATACATATGATTTCACAAGTTACTTGAAACCATTGTTTCACCAAGTTGGAAACTTCTATACCTGTTGTTGGTACCCCTTTGAGTAGTACTACATCAAACAACACCTATACACATCCATCATTCCCACGTACCTTTAGGTATGTAGGGAGTCCCCTAGATCTTCTTAAACAAGCTTTAGATCATCCTTTCAATTGCCTAAATTCTATAGTGGCATCAAGAACAAAATTAGGGAACACTACTCTCTAGTACCTAGGTAATTGAGTAGTACAACTAACAATATGGTCAAGCCTCCTTAGTTGGTTCCCTGAGATATTGGGTCGAGGACTATTATTCAACCCTACATGTATATCAGAGAGATATAGAATGGGAAAAACCCTTTTTTGTAGGAACCTTAAAAATGCTAAACTTTGCTATTGGAACATAATAGAAAAAAATAGAGGGGAACTTTTGCAGCACAACCCTACCTCCTATGTCCAAGTTGTAAAATTCCTACACAATTTTCCCTATTAACAATTTGGGAATTATGTAATTGCATTATTCTTCAGGTCGAAGGATAACTTTGCAAGAGTAAAAAAAATGTGTATAGTGGTCCCACTAGCACTCTTATTTGGAGCCTATCCCACTGGATTCCTATATTTACACTACTCATAGTGGTACCTATCATTTATAATCATTTTTTCTATGGACCCACCCACCCTTCCCGACACCCTTATTTGGGACCTATCCCAATGGATTCCTCTCTTTTCCCTAATCTTCTTGGTACCCCTCTCTAGTAACCCTTTTTTTATGTAGACCCACCTGCCCTCTTTTTTCTTCTTCACAAATGGATCTCACCCGCAACTAAGAAATCATTTCCTTTATCACCAACAACAACTAGAAAAAGATTGACATCTGGAACATCAATAACAACATTGGTTCCCTCAATTCCAAATTTGAGAACCTCAATCACCAATATGAATCCCTCAATGGTTGCTTTGAATCCCTCTTAGAGAAACTCAACAAATGGATGAGACAATTCCCAAACCCTACCTCCTCTGAAAAACCTTCCTACCATGAAGATACTGACTCCTCCCATTGCTAGGATTTACATTTCAACCACCTTCATCATGAACTACATATTCCCAGAGTTGAGGTGAAAAAATTTGATGGCTCGAATCCCATGGTATGGGTCACTCAAATGGAACATTATTTCTCCTTACATTGCATTACTAATGATTTATCCAAAATTCATTATAGTGTCCTATATTGGATATTGAATGCTAGAAATGATGCTAATGGAATAAAAATTCACTCAAAGGGTATGTATCTTGGACACATTTTGTTACATATATTTATGAACTCTTTGACACTGACACACACCTTTTGGGTCATTTGACCAAGATGAAATAGTTTGGCATTGTCAAAGACTATATCACCACCTTTGAGAAATTGGATTTTAGAATGGATGGCATGTTTGATGCCTTCTTCTAGGAATGTTTCATTAGTGGCATGAAGGATGACATCTGATCCCATTTCCTAATGGATTTCCCCCATACTTGGTTGGAAGTTGCTTGGTGCACCAAGGAATTACAATAGATAGTCTCTTCCTAAAATAGAAAACCCTCATGTATTCCTCACCTAGACCTACCAATCCTGCCCCTCCTCTCAAGATCCAGAAATTAACCAAGGAAATGGTTGAACGCCAACTTAAGGGGTTTTTCTATAATTGTGATGAAAAATGTTTTTTAGGGCACAAGTGTAAGGAATATAATTTTTTTATGGCCATTTATGAGGATTTTTCTAATGAATATGTTGATGTTACCCATGCTCAAGAACCACCCCAATAAAATGATCATAACCCTCCCTCTGACCCACTAGAAGTTGAAATGTTTATCTCACTAAATGCCCTCACTGTTTTTTCTTCTCCCCAAACCCTCAATTTAATTGGTTACGTTAAGAATATGAGGGTCATTATCCTAGTTTGTAGTGGAAGCATGTAATACCCTTGTTTCCCCCAATTTGTAAATATAACTATAACTGGCCAAGAGACTATGGTAGACTAAATATGTGTCAATGTTTGATTTGATGAACCTTTGTATAAAAGGGTCAATGTATGAATTTTATGCTATTAATAGAATTTGGATATGTCTTGCACAAGTACTGAAAGGGGAGAGTTTTCCGAGATAGACCATGGATGATATGAGAGATATGGTGAGGGGAAACCAAGAATGGTTGAGATGACCATCACCAGACCAGTACCTACTGGGTGTAATTTCTCAATAGTCCTCTAACCCGAAAATGAATTACCAGTCAGGCTGGTAGTTGGAAGGACATCCTCAAGAGTTAATGAGGAGATGGGGCAGGGTACCCATCTATAAGGCTTCCAGGCCTAACCACGAATTGATATTCAGACCCACGCAACCTTGTTGATGAAGGAAATAAAGGAGGTGATTTGGGGGACATAGATAGATCTGGAAGATAGCGGAGTAGATAGAATAATATTGAAAAGAGAAGAGAAACATTTTTTTTGACTTGGAAGTAGAGAGAGAAAAGATGAGCAATGATATTGTTTTGGTTGTAAGAAGCCATGGGCATAGCTTCTCTACAAGTTGATAAACAAGGTTGACAATTGATTGAGGAAGTGATCGTGCATACCTCCTTTCATAGAGTAGAGAAAGTTGGTTTTGAAGATCCCATGGGAGGAAGAGAGTAACCTTCATCCCTGACTGTTGTAGAGCAAGGAGAAATAGTATCTATCAGAGCATCATGGTATAGCTTAAGGGTTGCCAGTGGTAAATACATCAGGAGTGGCTATGCCTATGGTTTGGAGGAAACAGGAACCCATTTTAGTAGTCGCTTCACATTTCTCCAATTCTGATAAGTATTTTCATACTTTGTGTAATACATTGGATGAAATGATTGAATATTTGTGTTTATGGTTAGGTCTTGCAATGTTTGAACAGTTATTAGAAATGCTCATTTTCTTCTGTAAACTTCTATATATTACTTGGCCTTCGATTTACTTCAGTTTAGCTTCTAGAGAGTTATGGGATGTGAATCCACAGGAGATTCAAGGTAGGATTAACTAAAACATCGAATTCCTGCTAATCTTTTGAGTTTACCTTAGAGGGAATGTCAAATTCAACTCTGTGGGAGAAGGGCGTTCCCTTCAGACTATCCACCCATTTGACCAAGGGCTCATGCCCATGTCCTTAAACCATTTTCTTCTAAAAGGATTTGTGCTTAGTCCACAAGAATTTCCAAAGGAACCATATGACCAAGGTCTAGGAACCCTACGCTATTCTGAAAGGAGCTACCGCTTTTGGCTTCGGGACTTTGGAGCTTACGACTCCACAACCCTAAAAAATAGCCGAAGTATGGAGTTGTGAATAGATGAAGGTCATCGATCTATGGATCTAGTGGTGATCTCTCTCCGTCATTAGATTGAACTCAGGAAGGGTAGCATTAAGTTCTCCGGTGAAGTTCCACTTCAGGAGAATAGGAGTGGTCTAGTGCCAAAACTCCCAAATGTAGGAGTTACGAAGTAATATAGAACATTGGTAATAGAGGGAAGGATGTAGAAAGATAAATGACTATCCAAAATTTTGGGTATTCGACAATATAGTGACACACCAGTCTCCCTGGAGCTCTGCAAGCCACAATAAATCTTGGCCATGAATACTAGGTACACATGACGATAGATCGGGCATGGTCTGGAGAGGATGTTGGAAGATGCACGTCGAACTCCCAAATGTCGAACTTTCGAAGTGTTGTGGACCATCGATCCTCGGATCCTTCAGGATCCCTCTCAACCATCGATCTAAGAACTGCGTTAGGAACCCCTCTTAACTTCCCAACCAATTGGGAACGTGTCATGGAGTGACACATGGCTCCCTCTTGTCCCCTGTCAAATGTTGTCTGTTGAACTAGAGTCGTTGGATGAGAGGCTACGTGGAAAGAGATCCTATTGTCTGGAGACTTAGTACTCTGGAGGAACTTGGCCAAGAGTTTTCAAGGTGTGAAAACACCTGAAGTCATGAATGGTGAAGTGAATCTCAACCTTCGATAGGTAGAGGACACATGATGCTAGATCCGAGAGTCTAGAGACTTGGCTCTTTGGGGGATTTGCGATGTGAGGATTTGTGAGGTATGAAAGCTCAAAGTAATGGAGGTCATGGATCTAAGGACTATGTGGAATCTTAGTGACCATGAGATCAAAGGGCTGGGAAACTATCATTCCAAGATGACATTGCATCCTAATGTCATTCAAGGTGACATGGAACCATATTATGTGTTCCACATGTCACTCAGATATGGATGATTCACATACCCCTTAATCGTATTAGAGAATGACATGTGTCACCCCTTAATGAGGACATGTGTCACCACTTCCCCTCGTTGCGTGTCATCTTTTGTTTCATGTCTGCCTTGCCAACATGGTTGGTAATGTGTCTAGGACTTCAGGAGTTCAGGAGATTTGGGGCATAGTATAGTGGAGATATGTTCAATGTTGATCACCGATCGTTGAACATTGAACATTCAACTTCAATCACTGATCATCAAATGCCGACATTCAATGTAGAAATTCATTTTTCAATCGTCGAATGGCCAAGACGACATGGATAAATATCGAGGCCCTTCATAACTTCGTCAGTTTGGAACTATGGGGATATTGCGTGGTGGAGCAGGAAATATCTCTGAAGCCCCCTATTCAACCGTAGGATCTCAGTGGAGGATGTGGACCATTGTTTCCCTCCATTGTTTGGTGATCCATGAATTTGACCTTGAGGAGGAACTTCATGCAACACTGTTGGAACTCCTGAAGTCCAAGAGTTATGAATTCCTAAAGCCTTCACTAGGCATACTTTTAGCTACCATTTTTTATCCCAAGGTCATGAGGAGGACCCTTCTAGCTGTTTTAAGTGCATAGTGGGAGATTTAAACTTCGGGTGATCAGAAGAAGAGGGTTCTTCTTAGTAAGGGATCAGAAATGAAACAAGGAAAAGATAAACTTTGACGCCCAATCCCTTAGATGTTCCTCCAAGGGGTTGGGTGTGTTACAAATTGGTATCATAGCATGGAAACAAAACTTAGCCTTATTGGGCTCATGCATGAGTCGCATAAAAATATTACTAGAGAAATTTATGTAGTAACACCATAACTTACCCCCCTTCTATAAGAAACTTTTTTGAACCTCTATTGAAGAGAGGAACAAAACATTCTATTTTTGATAGATGTTTTAGAAGTTTGCATTGTATGTTGCTAATGTTTACAAATAAATAATTTGACTTCACTTTGCAATGATATGTGTTGCTCGTGAATTGGTAGATTATTAACTAACATAAAATGTTTTATCAACAATCAAACAGTTAGTGAACAAGAGGAAAAATACAATGTAAGGGATGGTGACACATCATGAGTTGGGGGAGAGATCCCACAATAGAGAGGAAGAATCTGATGAAAGTAGGGTGGTGGAAACCCCTCCATATTTGGCTGAAACTATAAGAAGCATCATCGTAGAATTACAGATTTGTAAGGATGACAATGAAAGGTTGATAAAGGAGCAGGAAAAACAAATTGAAATTAATGTAGTCCTACTACAAAGCCTATCAGATATACAAATACAACTACAACATGGTCCAACTTCTAGTCATGTGGACATACATCATACTAAGAAAACTACAAGTCCACCTGAGATACGAAAGCATGGTCCAAAAAGTGGCCACACCAGGAGGAGAACATCAAGGAAGGCTCAATGTGGAGCCAAGAGACACTCACCAAAATATTCCTTTGAGGACATTGAAAACTCCAAGGGATCTTCTAGTGGTAAAACTAGTTCCCATTCCCAGACGAAAAGAAATAAGAGGAAACAATCCAAGAGGCATGACCCTAAAGAGTTCAAGAAAGCCAAACCACCCACCTTCGATGGAGATATTAAGAAGGGGGAAGAAGAAGAAGTTGGGCTACTCGGCTTGAAGAAGTACTTCAGATTCCATCACTACTCTGAAAACTTAAAGGCTTGAATAACCATTTTTAACTTGAATGGGAAAGCTTCGATTTGGAGGGAGGACCTTAGGAATGTGAAAGGAATCCATGAGAAGGACTTGTCATGGAAACAATTTGATAAATACTTCAAAAAGAAGTATCTGTCAGAAAAGTGCTTTGATGGGAAGACCAAGGAGTTCTATGAACTCAAGTTGGGGAAACTCACCATAAATGAATATATTAACAAATTATCAAGTTAATGAGGTATGTTCCCTACATAAAGGATGAAAAAGTAAAGATGCAATGATTTATTAGTGGATTACCTCAGTCCTAGTGGGACATAATTGAGTTTGGTGAGCCAAATACTTTAGAAGATACTATTCGAAAGGCAAGGTATTGCTATGAGAAATTCAAGAATAAGAAAAAACCCCATGAAGACTGGAAGAAGAAAAACAATTTGGGATTCAAGAAAAAGGGGTTTAAATCCTTGAGATTTAAGAACCATGGGAAGAGCTCTAGGATGATCCTTCCTACCAGAAGTGTGTATCAAATTTTTTTTCCATCCCAGAGTGGAGATAAACCATTTGGAGAAATTACAAGTAAGACTGATAACACGAAGAGAGAACCCTTGAAATGTTAGGGTTGTGGAGAGGAGAATTTGTTCAGGGACTGTCCCCATAGGAAACTGATAAATAAGAGGTTCTACAACATCCAAGAGGCTACCACAGTCAATTATGTGGCTAGGATCATGCCACAAATTTATGTAGCCTTGGATAATATACATGTTGGCCACCAAGATTTAGTGGTGGAGATGGAAGGTACGATTTCCAACCATCTTGTTTCCATTTTAATTGACCATGGTTTTAATTTGAGTTATGCTTCCCCTCAAGATGTTCAGAAATGTATAATGAAACAAGTTAAACATGTTAATTCGTGGATAATAAAATGAACCACTAGAACCAAAAGAAAAGTAACATAGGTCATACCAACATGCCAATTTGTTATAAGTGGGTTACCCACCCAAGCGAACCTAAAGATACTTCCTTTAGGATCTTATGACTCACTGATTGGCATGGACTAGTTGGATGTCGAAAAGACCAATTTGGATTGTCATAGTAAAACATTGGAGTGTGAAAATGAGGAACGAAGAAGGGTAACCCTACAAGGGATTCAAAATCATGTCTCAGTGAGGAAAATATCATCCCTCCAAGTGAAGAAGTATTGTAGAAAGGGATGTCCCTTGTATGCAATAAAAGTACTGAACTCTATTGAGAATGAAAAAACCATCCTAGAGGACCATCACATATTAAGATGGTATAAATATGTATTCCATAAGAGGTGTCAGATCTACCTCCAAGAAGGGATATTGACTTTTCAATAGATATTGTACCAGGAGCAGTGCCAATGTCTAGAACACCCTATAGAATGAGTACACCAGAGCTATTTGAGCTCAAACTACAACTGAAGGAGATGTGGGACAAATGCTACATTTGGCCTAGTGTGTCTCCCTAGGGAGAACCAACCTTGTTTGTGAAAAAGAAAGATGGCACACTCAGAATGTGCATATATTATAGACAACTCAATAAGATGACCATCAAGAATAAGTATCCCTTGCCAAGGATCAATCACTTGTTTGACCAATTAAGGGGTGCTACAATTTTCTCCAATATTGACTTGAGGTTTGGATACCATCAGGTCAAAATTAGAGATGAAGACATCCACAAGACATCCTTTAGGACAAGATATGGTCACTATGAATTTATGGTGGTGCCATTTGGGCTTACCAATGCACCAACCACTTTTATGTGCTTAATGAATAATGTATTCATAAATTTCTTGGATAGGTTTGTGTTTTTTTTCATTGATGACATCCTAATCTATTCCAAGAATAGAGAAGATCATGAAGAACATCTTAATCTAGTACTCCAATTACTAAGAGAACATCAACTCTATGTTAAGTTTAGTAAGTGTGACTTTTTCTAGAAACAAACCCATTACTTAGGCCATGTTATTTATGAAGAAGTATTGACAGTTGATCTTGACAAGATTAAAGCCATCATGGATTGGCCTACCCCAAAGGATGTATCTGATATCAAATCATTTATGGGCCTAGTAGGATACTATAGGATATTCATAAGGGTATTCTCTAAGATTGGTTTCCCAATCACCTCCCTTCATAAAAAGGGGGTTAAATTCATTTGGATATCAGAATGTGAAGAATGATTTCAAGAGATGAAATACCTTCTAACCAATGTGCATGTACTGAATATTGCAGACCCAAACAAGGACTTCATTGTGTGTATAGATTCCTGCAAGGAAGGGCTCAGAGGAGTCCATATGAAAGAAGGACATGTGATTTTCTATGAATCCAGAAAATTGAATGAGCATGAAGTCAATTATGTGAACCACGATATGGAATTGGATACTAGAGTGCATGCTTTAAAAATGTGGAGGAATTACCTCTTAGGTAGAATTTTTGTTCTTATGATAGACCATAGTGGTTTGACGTATTTGTTTGACCAACTAAAACTCAATGTGAGACAAGCTAGGTGGATGACTCTCCTTAGTGAGTTTGATTTTGAAATCAAACATATCAAAAGAAAGGAGAATAGGGTGGTGGATGCCCTTAGTAGAAGTATGAAAGTAGTTCACTTGGAAGTCGTAAGGTCTAGTGAATTAGACATCAAAGAGAGGGTTAAAAATTCAAAAGAAACGAATGCATTTTTCAAGACCGTGAAATCATACCTAAAGCAAGGGCCCATAGGGATGAAGTACAAAGGCTATCAAATGCTTAATGATGGCCTATTGAATTACAAGGGAATATTGTATATTCCAAATTGTGATGACTTGAAGAGGCTCATAATGGATGAACTACACAAAATACCATATACTCATCATCCCTATTATTAGAAAATGATCACGACCACTAGGAAACTATTTTATTGGCTTGCACTGAAAAAGGACATAGTTGATTACTTAGCTAAGTGTCTAGAATGTCAGCAAGTCAAGACAGAGCATCGACACCCAGCAGGGATTTTGCAACCCCTACCAATTCTTGAATGGAAATGGGAAACCATCTCCATGGATTTCATCACCGGATTACCAAGATCAACCAAACAAAATGATGTCATCATGGTAGTTGTGGACAAATTGACCAAGGTTTCTCAATTCATACCCGTCAAGTCAACTTGAAAGGAAATAGATATTTCCATCATTTTCATGAAAGAGATATTTAGACTGCATGGCATGCCTAAGGAAATTATATCCAACAGAGATACAAAATTTACTTCAAACTTTTGGAAATATCTGTTTGTTGGTTTTGAAATAAAATCGCTCTTTAGTACAGCCTATCACCCTCAAACTGATGGGAAGACAGAGAGGATAAACCAAGTGTTATAATACATGATGAGGATGCATGTAATGAAACAACCCAAGAAGTGGGAGGACTACCTACCACTGGTATAATTTGCCTACAACAATGGATATCAAGAGTCATTAAAAATGAGCCCTTTTGAATCCCTCTATGGAAGACAATGCAACATTCCAATCAGCTTGAAAAACCCAATAGATGTAGTTACAATCGAGCCATATATACTAAAGGAAATGGAACAACGAGTAATTCATATCAGGCAAAATCTGAGGATAGCCCAGGATAGACAAAAGAGCCATGCACACATGAAAAGGACTCCTAGAGATTTCAAATCAAGGGATCATGTGTATCTCCGAGTTAGATCCAGGAAAATCTCTTTGAGGATGGGATCTTGTGACAAGATGGCACCTCAGTATTGTGAACCCTTTGAAGTTTTGGATAGAGTGGGACCAGTAGCCTATCGGCTAGCACTTCCTCCACAGTGAAGGCACATAATGTTTTCCATGTTTCTTTATTAAAGAAGTATGTACATGATTCTAATCATATTATTGACTAGTTTGTGATTAAGGTGGAACCCGAGGGAGAATTCCTGCCAGAACCTCAATGCATAATAAATAGGAAGGAAATCCCACTGAGGAATAGAACCATTGCACAGGTCAAGGTTAAGTGGAAACACTTTGGCCCAAATAAGGCTACATGGGAAATGGAGGATGCCATGAAACAATCATATCCATTTTTTTTTACTTTTGTACATACAGAGAACATCGACAAATAGAGCATCGAGGATGATGTTCCTTTAAGGGGGAGGGGATTGTAATACCTCTGTTTCCCCCAATTTGTAAATATAACTATAACTGGACAAGAGACTATGGCAGACTAAATATCTATGAATTTTTTATTTGATGAACCTTTGTATAAAAGGGTCAATGCATGAATTTTTTGTTATGAATAGAAATTGGATATCTGTTGCATAATTGTTGAAAGGGGGGATTTTTCCAACATAGACCATGGATTCTATGAGAGAGATGGTGAGGAGAGACCAAGAATGGTTTATATAAAACTCACCAAACCATTACCTACTGGGTGTAATTTCTAAACAGGCCTTTGACCCATAAATGAATTACCAGTGGGGATGGTAGTTGGAAGGCCATCCTCAAGAGTTAATGAGGAGATGGGGCGGGGTGCCCATCTGTAAAGCTTCCAAGCCTGACCAAAAATTTGGATTCATACCTACACAACCTTACTAAGGAAGGAAAGAAAGGAGGTAATTCGAGGGACAAAGATAAATCTACAAGATAGCATAATAGAGAGAATAATCTCGAAAAGAGAAGAGAAGCATGTTTTCGAATCGAGAGTAGAGAGATAAAAGATGAGAAGCGTGCTCACTTTGGTTGTAATAAGAAATGGGAAGGGTTTCTCTACAATATGATAAAATAGGTTGACGAGTGACTAAGGAAGTGATCGTGTAGACCTCCTTTATTGGAGTAGAGAAAGTCGGTTTCCAAGATCCTGTGGGCAGAGGAGAGTAACCTTTGTCCCTCATTGTTGTGGAGCAAGGACAAAGAGTCTCTATCAGAGCATCATGGTCTAGCTCAGGGGTGGCCAGTGGTAAATCTGCCAAGAGTGGTTGTGCCTATGGTTGGGAGAAAGCATGCACCCCTTTCAGCAGTCGCTTCACATTCTCCAGTTCTGATAAATATTTTCATATTTTGTGTAATACATTAGATGCGATGATTGAATATCTATGTTTATGGTTAAGTTTTGCGGTGTTTGAACAGTTATTATAAATGATTATTTTCTTCTGTAAACTACTATATATTACTTGGCCTTCAATTTACCTCAGTTTAGCTAGTAGAGAGTTATGCGATGTGAATCCACAGGAGAGTCGAGGTAGGATTAACTAAAACGTCTAAGTCATGTCGATCTTTTAATTTTACCTTAGCAGGAATGTCAAATTCAACTCTTTGGGAGAAGGGTGTTCCCTTCAGACTATCCACCCATATGATTGAGGACTCATGCTGATTTCCTCAACCCATTTGTTTCTAAAAGGATTAGCACTTAGCCCACAATATTTTCCAAAGGATCCATATGAACCCTTTTGACTTCAGGACTTCGGAACTTACGACTCCACAACCCTAAAAAATAGTGAAAAGTCTAGAGTTGTGAATAGATGAGGGCCATAAATATAGGGATCTAGTGGTGATATCTCTTAGCCGTTATATTGGACTCAAGAAGGGTAGCATTAACTTCTTCAGTGAAGTTCCACTTCAGGAGAATAGGAGTAGTCTAGTGTCGAAACTACCGAATGTCAGAGTCGCAAAGTAATCTGGATCATTGAAAATAGAGGGACGCGTGTCCACATATCAACGACTATCTAGAATTTCAGGTACTCGTCTATATGGGGATGCACAAGTTTCCCGGAGCTATACAAGCCACAATAAATCTTGTCCATGAATGTTAGGTACATGTGGTGATAGATCAGGTGTGGTCCAGAGAGGAGGCTATAAGATGCACGCCAAAATCCTGAATGTAGAAATTTCGAAGTGGACTGGACTTTCATTCCTTAGATCCTTTGGGATCCCTATCAACCATCAATCCAAGAACTTTGTTAAGAACCCCTCTTAACTTCCCAACCAACCAGGAATGTGTCGTGGAGCGACATGTGTTCCCCTCTTGTCCCATGTCGAATGTTGTCTAATGAACTAGAGTCATTGGATGAGAGGATATGTGGTAAGAGATCCTATTTTCCAGAGACTTAGTACTCCAAAGGAAATTTGTCAAGAGTTTTCAAGGTGTGAAATCTCCTGAAGTCACAAATGAAGAAGTGAATCTCAGTCGTTGATAGGTAGAGGACACGTGGTGCTAGATATAAGAGTTCAGAGACTTGGCTCTTCGGGCGATTTGCGATGTGAGGAGTTGCGAGATCAGAAACGTTGAAGTAATAGAGGTCGTGGATCTGAGGACTATGTGGACTCTTATTAACTGTGATATCAAATGGTTATTCAGTTATCAGTCCAATATGGCATGGCATCCTGACGTCACTCAAGGTGATGTGGACCCACATTACGCGTCCCACTTGTCACCTGGACATGGATGATTCATAGACCCGTTATGCCTTTTAGAGCATGACATGTGTCACCCCATAATGAGGACACATGTCACCCCTAGCCCTCGTCACATGTCAACTTTTGGTTCATTCCTGCCTAACCAATGTGGTTGGTGATGCGTCTGGGACTTCAAGAGTTTATGAGATTTGGGGCATAGTATAGTGGAGAGAAGTTCAATGTCGATTGTCGATCATTGAACGTTCAATGTTCAATGTCGATCACCAATCGCCAACTATCAATGTTCAATGTAGAACATCGATTATCGATTGTCGAATAGCTAAGGCCACATGGAGAAATCTCGAGGCCCTTCATAACTTCGTTAGTTTGGCACTTCGGGGATATCACGTGGTGGAGCGGGAAATATCTCCAAAGACTAAAGCTTGAAGCCCCCTTTTCAACCATAGGATCTCGGTCGAGGATGTGGACTGTTGATTCCCTCTATTGTTCGATGATCCAAGAATTCAGAATTTGGGAGGAATGTCATGCAACACCGTTGGAACTCTCGAATTCTGGGAGTTCTGAAGTCCCAAAACCTTCGCTAAGTAGGATTTTAGGTTCCATTTTTCAACTCGAGGTCACGAGGAGGACCCCACTAGCTAGTTTAAGCACATAGTGGGAGATGTAAACTTGGGGTGAGTAGAAGAAGAGTGTTTTTCTTACTAAGGTATCAGAAATAAACCAAGGAAAAGTGAAACTTCGACTCCCCATCCATTTGATGTACCTCCAAGGGGTTGGGCGTGTAACAAAGCACAAATTATTTCATCCATCACCACAATGTTCAAGAGACCATGTGTTATATCCATGCAGTAAAAAAATTTCAAATCATGATTGCAAATGGTATTTCCCTGAAACATGTGGGGCATTGTAAAATTGTGCACCTACAATTTGGTCAGTACCACCTAAAATCTCATATTTTTTTCTATTGACATGGGAGGTTGTGACAATGTTCTTAGTGTTGAATTGTTACACACACTTAACCCCATCACTGTGGAATTTAAGGACTTAACCATGAAATTCTAACAGGAATGAAAATAGTACAAGTTCCAAGGCATCACAGAAAGATCCCCTGAGATCATAAATTCCCACCAAATGGAAAAGCTACTCAAAAAAGGTCATTCTAGAAAATTTTCCCAATTCCATTCCATTCAAGCAATTAAGACACCCTTTTTGCATCCTAACCTTCAATCTATACTCTCCTAACACCAATATATTTTTAACACTCCCCATGGAATTTCCCCTTCCCGCGGTGCTCATGATCATTCCTTTCCCCTAGTACCAAGTAATCTTTCTTCCAGTGTTCTCCCTTATCATCATCCCTTTTCCCAGAAAAATGAAATTGAGAAAAAAATTTAGGAATTGATAGAAGCAGGTGTTATCCATCATAATACCATCCCTTATTATTCTCCTATAGTCATGTTACTAAATAATGAATTCACTTGATGTTGATGAATACAGCTATGTGATACATTCTCCAGCTTACAAAATTGTGAGGTGTGGATCATTGCAACTATGTGAAGTCTTTCTCTCATCTTACAAACCTAAGAAAGCAGAAGGCGAACATGTGAAATCCCAAAAGTGTTGGGCATATCATCATGTGAATAGAAATGAAGATGATGTGATAGCCTCCTCTGACCAGCAATGTTGACAAGAAGACTCCATATGATTCTCCTTTTGGATGGAGTGGGAAATCAGATCTGTAGAGTGGATGTTCTTGTGGACGAGCATAGGTGAATGTGTGAAGACCTGTTTCTTTTGTTTAATTCAGTGAATCAGAGCTATGACATCCCTATGGATGTACCCCTAGTGGATGAGCACTAGTGGGTGTATCAGATCCTTTTCTATATACTATTCAAGAGTCAAACCTACCTGTAACCCTAATTTTTATGAAAAGGGTACAGGTTGGCACCACCTTAATATGTTTAATAATAAATGTAAAATATAATTAATATTAATATTAATATTAATTATTATAATAAAAATAATAAATAATAATAATAATAAATTATATAGTGACTTAGAGAGGTCGGCCTTGTTGTGCCAATAGATGCCTTTGTTGATTGGATAATTCTAATATAATTAAAGCATGTTTCTCCATTGTGGAATCATATCTTTCTTGTGAGTTTGGAAATTTCAGCAAACACTTCTACTTGGGAAAAAATGTGAACCTCTCTTGGGCTCTAGTCTTCTAGGGATTAAGAACCCTATTGTGTGATAAGTCATTCTTGGTGGTGAAAGGTCTTTCCCTTGAAGAATATAGAAAAGGATTTGGATGGGTTTTCTTCCCTTGTTGAGAAGGGTTTCCCAGGATACTTATTGTGTTCTTGTGCATGGTGTTTCTTCTTGTGATATTGGTTGCTGCAACATTCTTGTTTATGGTTAAGACATGATGAAATTGAAATGAAATACATGCTTAACCTATTTTATTGAAAAATCAACATGGTATCCGAGCATAGGTCCTAAAGATCCCATTGTAAAATCATTTTCTAGCTCCTTCTCTCTCTCATTTGTAGAAACCATATGACCCTCCTAGGGTTTCTAGAAAATCTGTACGACCTCCTTTTCTAAGATATTTCACCACTAAAAACTTGGATGCTTGGGCTGAAAAGACATATAATGGTACAAACTCCTTCAACATACCTCCAACAAGTCTCAGATTTAAATTCTGGGCATTTTCAAAATTTGACCCTAAGGGTTTCTAGGGTTTCATCAAATTTATGCAAAAAATTATGAATTGTATTTCTGAGAATTTCTTGAAGAAGCTCCTCAACTTACCAAGGCTATCATATTTATTTAAAGGCTTATTATTGGCATTCATAAGCCCAACAAAACCTAAAATTGCTAGACTAGCCTAGCTGTTAGGTTTTCTAGCCTAGTTGACAAGGGTTTCTGAAGATGAGAAAATTCATGATGGCAAGCAAGCTCAGTACAAAACTCCAAAGAAATAAAGAAATCAACATCTCATCACTCTTAGGTATGGTTCCTATCAATGAAAATACCTGGCTAATTGACAATGGTTCCTCTAGGCACACCACCGGTATTATAAATCATCTATCACACTTCGTTGAGAAAGAGACACATCTACATGTTGTCCTTGGAGATGATGCTAGATATAATGTGAGAGGGGTTGGAACTTCTACCTTCCAACTAGATTCAGAAATGTAGCTTAAACTAGAAGAAGTTCTATATGTACCTGGAATGAAAAGAAATATTGTCTCTATTTCGGCCCTTGAAGACAAATGTTACAAAATTACCTTCTCATAAGGAAGAGTTCTTGCATGGCACAAAGACACTCATATCATCTCTTCCAAAGTAATTGGTGTCAGAGAAAAAATCTTGTACAAATTGACCATCAAACCAGTTTAATCGTTATCACATGACACTATCATATTGAGTGAGTTATGGCATAGAAGACTTGCTCACATTCATTATAGATCTTTTCCATATCTAAGGAAAATGGTAATAGGTCTACTAGAGATCCAAATCCAGCATGAAGGTGTTTGCAAAGGTTGTTCCCTTGGAAAAAATGTTAAAGTATCCTTTCCTAGTAGTGAATACAGATCCAAGGAAATCTTGGACTTGATACATTCAGATGTATGTGGGCCAATGATTGTTGCATCCTTAAATGGGTAATTTTATTATGTACTCTTCATAGATGATAATTACAAGAAAACATGGATTTAATTCCTGAAGAACAAGGAAGGAGTCCTTGCCAAGTTCCAAGAATTCAAAGCTCAAGTTGAAAACTTGACCGGAAGAAAAACCAAAGTATTGAGATCAGACAATGGAGGAGAATACACCTCAAAATAATTCATCAGTTTTTGTATTGAAGGAGGGATCAAGAGGGAGCTCATAGATCCGTACAATCCTCAACAAAATGAGGTTGTTGAAAGAAAGAACAAAACTATCATTGAGGAAACTAAGGCAATGATACATGATCAGAGTATACCCATGACTCTATGGGCGAAAGCATGTATGAAAATAGTATATGTTCAAAACCATAGTCCTCATCAGATCTTGAAGAACATTACTCTAGAAGAAGAATTCACCAAATTGAAGCCTAATATTGGACACTTCGGAATATTTGTATATCCAGTGTACCTTCATGTACCGAAAGAAAAGATATCCAAACTAGTCAACCTTTAGGAAGAAAGAGTACATTTGTAGGATATAATGAATCCTCAAAAGCATATCGAATATACATCCTAGGTCAGAGAAAAATTGAAGTAAGAAGAGATGTTACTTTTGAAGAAGAGGTAGCCTTATATAAATCCATAGAATCTCATATGGAAATAGATGGTGAAACAATACCTCCTCCTCATTCAGTAGTTCAGAGGGAGACATATATTGTTCTAGATGAGCCAACAATGCCATTTGACCCAGTTACTCCAGCAGATTCGGTTGCCCCAATTAATATACCCAGATACATCATAGTTGTACATAAAATACCTGCTTGGGCTTGAAAACATTTAGAATAAGGAGAAGGGGATAAAGCCCCAGAAGGAGAAACTAGAGAAAGCAAGAGGCCTAAGATATTCTCAAGCTACCTTTCAGCCTTGACTCACATTATTGATTCATAGCCAACTTTTCATGGAGAAGCCTCAGGTGATCAAGTATGGAAAGATTCCATGACTAAAGAATACCAATCTATGATAAAGAATGGTGTATGGGATGTTGTCCCAAGACCATAGGAAAAGTCTATAGTGACTTCCAAATGGATTTAAAAAATCAAACATGTTTCTTATGGAAGAATTGAAAAATATAAAGAAATATTTGTGGCCATAGGGTTATCACAAATAGAGGGAGTCGACTATGACAAGACACTTGCACCAGCAGCCAGATATACCTCCATTTGATCTATCATTGCACTAGCGGATTCCATGGGTTGGAAGCTACATCATATGGATGTAAAGACTGATTTTATCAATGGTGAAATTGAGGAAGAAGTCTATGTAATATTACAGATATAAAAAGTATGCAGAACAAAAATAAAATGTTAGAAATGGGAGATAAATAACAATATAACCAGAACAACACCACAATAGTAATGAAATGATATAAAAATAACACCAGAAAGAGAACTTTGATTCTGAGAGCATTGTTCATAGGCCTCTTCGAGGGGGAAAGTTCTAGTCGAGTAGAGCTCTATTACAATAATATCCAAGCTACGGTTCTCATACCCTCGACTCCTATTTATACTAAATATGTCTATCAAAAGAACCATCTAGAGGAAGATCATTCTAGAAGCAAAATCTTCTATTAGGTATTCTTACATTCGACTTAATATACTTTATTTCAAGGCCTTATTAATATTGACCTTTATTACATCCGAATATATTGTTCTACATATGTGAGTGGTTAGGTACCTAACATGCACTCCCCCTTAAAAAAAACCTTGTCCTCAAGGCTTGAGATGTGGAAATTGTTGCAGAATGGTAGCTGGTTCCCAAGTGGCATCTGCTGGAGTTGTATATTTCTACTATACTAACACTTCCTTGATGGTTCACTAATGTAGGCGATGCTCACACTGGTCCAAAACTTCTTTTGGTTGTAGCCAAATGGATCCTTCTTCATCCAACTCGGGAAGGATGGTTTGAGTTTGGCACTTAGTTCCAATCACCTTCTTTAAGCATGAAACATGAAAAACAAGATGTAGCTTAGAATTATTGTCCAAATATAACTGATAGGCCACCTATCCCACACACTTGAGAACGGTATAAGGGCCATAAAATTTGGGTGCCAACTTTTGACAATGGTCGGCCTTGAGGGAAGTTTTTGTGTATGGTTGTAGTCGAAGAAACACCTGATCCCCTTCTGTAAATTGACATTTAGAGCGACCTTGATCTTCTTGTTCCTTCATGCAATTCTGGGCCATGATCAAATTATCTTTGAGGGTATGAAGAATAGCCTCTCGAACTGTAAGCATTTGGTCAACCACCTGGACCTTCAAGACACCTGGTAAATATGAGAGAACTGAAGGTGGATTTTGTCCATGTATCGCTTCAAAAGGAGTCATGTAGGTAGTTGTATGGTATGAAGTGTTGTACCACCATTCAACTAGGGGTAACCATTGAGCCCACTGATTTTTATTTTCCGATGAAAAACACCTCAAATATGTTTCCAAACACTTGTTGACAACTTCAATTTGTCCATCAGTATGGGGATGATAAGTTGTGCTGAGATTAAATTGGGTGCCTTAAAGCTTGAAAAATTCTTGCCAAAACTTGCTGGTGAAAGTTGGGTCACGATCAGAAACAATAGAATGTGGCATGCCATGAATATTGAAGACCTGATCCATGAAAATTTGAGCCATAGTGGATGTTGTAAATCGGTGTTGAAAAGCACAGAAATGAGCATACTTGGAAAGGAGATATACTACCACCATGATGACTGATTTATTTCCCGATTTAGGTAATCCTGTAGTAAAATCCATAGAGATATCCCTCCAAATAGTAGGTGGAATCGAAAGCAGTTGTAGTGTTCCATGATATTTGACTGTTTCTCCCTTGTTGCATTGACACACATCACATTCAGCTACAAAATTATGAATGTCTTGTTTCATACCATCCCAGAAAAAAGGAGCGTTTGACCCTGTCATAGGTTTTGGTAAACCCGGAGTGCCCAGCTATGGGTGTAGCATGAATCTCAGAAAGTACCATGGATTTAAGTTTCGACTGCTTACTTAAATACAAATGGCCTTTGTATCGAAGCTCATCATGGAGCCAAGAGTACCCTGGGGAGACTGAAGAATTGGATTGCAATTATTGTATCATATGCAAACTTTTGGGATCGTGTAGCCATTCCTAGCGAACGACTTGGAGCCAATATGGTACAATGAAGGAGAGAGAAAAAAGGGATCCTTCATCTTCATATTTTTGGGAAAGTGCATCCGCAACCACATTTTATTTTCCTTTCTTGTAAATGATCTCATAATCATATCCAAATATCTTAGTCACCCATTTTTTTTGCTCTGAGGAGGAAATGCATTGTTCCAGAAAATTCTTGAGGCTTTGGTGATCTGTCTTAATTTGGAATCATTGCCCCAATAGATAAGGGTGCCACAGATCAACGACATAAAAAATAGCCAACATTTCCTTTTCATAGATTGATTTGCCCAAATTTTGTTTAGACAGTTGTTTGTTGGTAAAGGCCAAAGGCTAACCTTCTTGCATAAGGACAATGCCAATTCCTTTCCATGAAGCATCACATTCTAGGACAAAGGTATTTGTTAAATCGGGAAGGGCCAAGACTGGAGTGGTGCACATGGCCATATTCAAGGTTTGAAATGCCTTAGAAATGGTTGGATTCCAAGTGAAAGAATTATTTTTAAGGAGTGCAGTGAGAGGTGTCACAATCTTTCCATAATTCTTAACAAACTTGCGATAATAACTTGTTAAGCCCAGAAATCCATGCAATCTTTCGAGAGTCTTTCAGTGAGGCCAGTCATGCATAGCTTCAATATTTTTAGGATCCACACTGACACCATCCTTTCCAACAAGATGACCCAAGTACTTGAATTTTGAGGTGCCCAAAGCACATTTAGATTGTTTCAGGAAAAGTTGGTGCTGAGAGAGTAGATGGAGAACTCGATCCACATGAGCAAGATGGTATGTCCATGTTTTTCTATAGATGAGGATATCATCAAATAAAACTAAGACAAAATGATGGAGAAAAGGATGAAAAACATGGTTCATGAGGCTTTGGAAGGTGGAGGGGGCATTACACAAGCCAAAGGGCATGACCAAAAACTCATAGTGGCCCTCATGAGTTCTAAAGGAAGTCTTAGGAATTTCTATCTCTTTCATATGGATATGGTGGTAGCCAAAATGAATATCAAGTTTAGTAAAGAACTGGGTGCCACTCAATTCATCCAAGAGGTCATCAATGACATGAATGGGAAATTTGTCTTTAATGGTGAATTTGTTGGGGGTGCGAAAGTTAGGACACATGCACCAATAACCTTATTTCTTCAGGACCATGAACATGGGAGAAGAGTAGGGACTTGTACTATGGATAATAACACCTGCATTAAGCAGTTCTTGAGCCATTTTCTCAATTTCATTTTTTTGAAAAAGGGTGGTGATAGGGATGAATATTGGGAGGAAGGCTTCCTGGTACAAGGGGAATCGAATGATCATGAACACTATGGGAAGGAGGGAGTCCCTAGGGAGTGAAAAAGACCAGTTGATGTTTAGAGAGGATGGATTGGAGGTCTTGTGACACATAGGGTATCTCAATTTATTGTATGGCATTTGGTTGGGCAATAATTCCAAATGGCCTTTTTTGAGCATCTTTTCCATGCGATGGGAACTAATGATCTTATGTGAACCAGTGGTGATTCCTTAGAACTTATATTGTTGGTCCTCCTAGTCCAATTGCATGGTTAATTCCTTAAAATCCATGAGAATGGGACCCAAAGTCCTTAGCCAGTTTGCACCCAACACAATTTCACAGCCACTCATGTCAATAGAAAACATATGATATTTCAGGTGGTAGTCACCAATTTGGAAACACACATTTTCAGAACTCCCTCCCCATTTCATGGAGTTGTCATTGTAAGTATTTATTTGGAAATTATTGACTACATGGATATATAAATGGGTTTCTTGGGAAATGCGGCGATGAATAAAATTATGGGTTCTGCCACTATCAATAAGATTGATGACCCTCCTATGCTTGATGTAACCAATTATCTTGAGGGTTTGGGGGGTAGAGAAGCCAGTGAGAGAATTTAGGGAAATGACCGGTTCTACTTCAGGAGGGTCTGAGGGAGGGTTTATGTTAGTGGGTTTAGGTGACTTAGACACAAGGGGAGTTTCAACATCCTCTTCCGAAATATCCTCCAAGATGGACATAAAAATATTTTGTTCCTTACACTTGTGGCCCGGAAAATATTTGTCATCACAATTATAACAAATGCCTTTGAGTTGGTGTTCATCCATTTCATCCCTGGTCAATTTTTTTCTCTTTAGTGGATCACAAGGAGTAGTGGCATTTATTGGTTTAGTGTGAGGAATAAAGGGGGGTTCCAGTTTTGAGAAGAGACAACATGTTGTGCTTTCTTATCTCTTTTAGTAGCCTCCACCCAACTCTGAGGCCGAGCCATAAGGACATGGGCACAAATTTCATCCTTGAGGCCACTAATAAAAAATTCTCGGAAAAAATCATCTAAAATGCCCTCTGTACGAAAAGCCAATCGCTCAAAAGTAGCTATAAAGTCTTCCACTATTCCAGATTGTTTCAACTTTTTCAAACAACCTAAATGGTTGGTGTCAGTGTCAAAGCGTTCATAAATATCTTCCACAAAGTGTGTCCAAGAAATATACCCTTGACAAGAATTTTTTCTCCATTTCCACCATTGCCAACGTTCTTGATCTAGATGGAGAACACCATACCGGAGTTTGGCCAAATCATATGTAATATCATATAAAGAGAAATAATGTTCCATTTGAGTTACCCAACCAGTGGGATCTGAGCCATCAAATTTGGTCACATCCACCCGTGGAAGTCATAGGTCACGCTGAAAGTGATGGGGATGAAAACTATGGGAATGAGAGGAAGTTTCAACTTCAACATTCAAAGGTGGGTTAGTTAAAGGGGGATATGCAGGGATATGCAACTTGGTGCAGATCATTGAAATGATAGATTCAATATGGGTAGTCATGTCTTGTTTGAGGTCTTCTTTAAGTTTGATGATTGATGTGGCTATGGAGGAGTCCATGTTTTGAGTGATGGTGGAAATATCGACACTGAGTTGTCTCACTTCTTTTTGTGTCTTTGTGAAATTAGATTGAAAGGTATTGAAGCGAGCTTCCAAGTCTTGGATATGGGTATGGGCCATGATGACGAGGGAACCAAAAATGGGCGGGTGGGATCAAAACTTTTGTTGAAAAATGATAGGTATGAATGGGATAAGGGTGAAGAGATAAATCCAATGGAATAGGTCTCAAATAATGGTGAAAAAATAAGGGTGGAGTTATACTTTGGTCTGAAGAATACTACAGTGATGAGATGCCAAAATGCTTAACCAGGAAGAAATGTGTAGTGATTTGGCAACTCGAACACAGTTGCACAACAATAGATATTGTTTGCTTTATGTTTTGTTTTCAATCCCAAGGGTTAGGTATTCAAGGGTTCTACAGACAAGGGTTTTCCCTGTGCTATACCTCTCTGATATACATGTGGGGTCCAATATTATTACTCGACCCAATATCTCAGGGAACCAACTAAGGAGGCTAGACCGTGCCCTTAGACATACTACCCAATGATCCGGGTACTAGAGAGTATCTTCCTAAGTGTTGTTCTTGGTGACACTATAGTAGTTAGGTGGCCAATCGATTTATCTAAAGACGACTTCAGGAAATCTAGGTTAGTCTGTATACATGTGTTGTCTGATGCGATACCACTCGAAGGGGTACCAACATGCATTACAAGAGTGGCCAACAAATGTGTTTTTAAGAACCACTTGTATTTCCTACATGTATGAATATCTCAACCGTGGGTTTATGCGATTAATGACAAATCTCTGTAGCTTAAAGACATCAGAAGATGTCTCTACCCTGAACAAAATTAACCCACAATTTTCTACCTAGGAAAGTGCTCTGATACCACTTGTAATATTATAGATATAAAAAGTATGCAGAACAAAAATAAAATGCTAGAATGGCATATAAATAACAATATAACCATAACAACACCACAATAAAACTCAAATGATATCAAAATAACACCAGAAAGAGTACTTTGATTATGAGAGCAATGTTCACGGGCCTCTTCGAGGGGGAAACCTCTAGTCGAGTAGAGATCTATTAAAATAATACCCAAGCTACGGTTCACATACCCTCGAATCCTATTTATATTAAATATGTCTATCAAAAGAACCATCTAGAGGAAGATCCTTCTAGAAGCGGAAGCTTCTATTAGGTATTGTTACATTTGACTTATTTTACTTTATTGCAAGGCCTTATTAATATTGACCTTTATTACATCTGAATATATTGTTCTACATACGTGAGGGGTTAGGTCCCTAACATTATATATTGAACAACCAGAAGGTTTCATTATACACAATGAAAAATCTCATGTATGAATACTTAAGAAATCCCTATAGGGTCTAAAACAAGCACCACGTGCTTGGTACAAGAAAATGTATAGTTTCTTGATGAGTTTGGGTTTCAAAAAAAGAACAACCGACCCAAACCTATATCACATTGATGGAATTGAGTGTTTGATTCTAGTTCTATACGTGGATGATCTTTTCATCTTCGGTTCAAAGAGACTCATTGTTGAATTCAGACAAGCAGTAACTATCAAATTTGAAATGAAGTATTTGGGCCAAATGCATTATTTATTGGGACTTGAAGTATGGAAGAGATCATATAATATTTTCCTGAGTCAAGGAAAATATACTTTGGAGATATTGAAAAGATTCAAAATGACAGATTGTAAATCCATGCCTACTCCAATGGTGATGGACTTAAAGAAGATGAATGACATTGATTCAGGAGACATAGATCCACATTTATATTGACAACTTATTGGATCTTTGATGTATCTAGATAACACCAAACTAGACATTTGCTATGCAGTAAATGTGCTTAGCCAGTTTATGAGCCAACCAAAACAGACACACCCGATGGATGAAAAACATGTATTGAGAAACTTACAAGGCACAATTGGTTATGGCCTAATATATTCAACCAATGTGGACCTAAGTCTGGAAGGATATGCTAGTGCAAATTGGGAAGGAAGTGCAATAAACAGAAAGAGAACCTCAGGTAGTTGCTTCACCCTAGGATCAACCACGATTTCTTGATGTAGGAGAAAAAAAAAATCTATGTGGGTTTGAGTACAACAGAGGCAAAATACATTACACTGAGCATGGCAGTTCGTGAAGTTGCATGGCTTCGCAAACTTTTGACATGATTTTTCGATCATGATATGGATCTAAAAACTATTCATTGTGACAACCAGAGCCATGTAAAAATCTCCGAGAATCCAGTATTTCCTGACAAATCAAAACATATTGAAATAAAGTATCACTATATCAAAGACATGGTGCAAAGGAAGACAGTTCATGTACAATATCTTTCTAATCATGAACAAATTGCAGATATATTCACTAAAACACTTTCCAAGAAAAAGTCTGAGTATTTCTGTGAGAAACTTGGCCTAATGGAAAATGCCTCCCTAGCTAAGAGAGAGTGTTGATGAATGCAACTATGTGAGACATTCTCCAACTTACAAACCTATGAGGTGTGGATCATTGTAGCTACGTGAAGTATTTATCTCATCTTACAAACCTGAAAGAAATCCCCTAAGAAGGGTACATGGTTCCTTCCTGAGATAGAGTTAGGAACGTAGAGATGACCTCCTCCATTCAGAGAGAGAAGAAATCTAGATGATTATCTAGTGGAAGAGTGATTTGTTGAGTTAGGACATGCCTATGGCTGAGCACAAGGTGAATGTGTGAAATCCCAAAAGTATTGGTCACATCGTCATTTGAACATAAATGAAGATGATGTGATAGCCTCCTCTGAGCCATAGAGTTGATGAGAAGAATCCATATGATTCTCATGTCGGTGGCAGTGGAAAACCAGATCTATAGAGTGAGCGTGCATGTGGACAAGCACAAGTGAATGTGTGAAGACCTAGTTCTTATGTGTAATGCAGTGAATCAGAGCTATGACATCCCTATGTATGTGCCCCTAGTGGATGAGCACTAGTGGGTGTATCATATCCTTTGATATATATTGTTCAAGAGTTATACCTACCTGTAACCCTAATTTTTTTGTAAAGGGTATAGGTCGGCCCCACCTTAATATGTTTGTAAAAGATAATTAATTAATATTAATATTAGTTATTATAATAATATTATTAATAAATAATAATAATAAATTATATAGTGACGTAGAGAGGTCGGCCCTGCTGAGCCAAAAGACACTTTTGTTGATTGGACAAGTCTATTATAAGTAAGGGATGATTCTCCATTGTGGAATCATATCTTTCTTGTGAGTTTGGAAATTTCAGCAAACACTTCTACTTGGGAAAAAGTGCGCACCTCTCTTGGGTGCTAGTCTTGTAGGGATTAAGCACCCTCTTGTGTGCTAAGTCATTATTGGTGGTGAATGGTATTTCTCTTGAAGAATATAGCAAAGGATTTGGCTAGCTTTTCTTCCCTTGTTGAGAAGGGTTTCCCAAGATACTTCTTGTGTTCTTGTGCATGGTGTTTCTTCTTGTGATATTGGTTGCTACAAAATTCTTGTTTATAGTTAAGACATGATGAAATTGAAATGAACTACATGCTTAACCTAGATTATTGAGAAATCAACAATTGACACACGTGTCCTAATTTTCACACCCTCAAGAAAATCACAATCAAAGAAAAATTTCACATTCATGTCATTGATGACCTTTTGGATGAATTGAGTGGTGCTCAATATTTTACCAAACTTTATCTTCATTCTCTCTACCACCAAATACATATGAAATAGGAATACATTCCCAATACTTCCTTCTGAACTCATGAGGGTCACTATGATTTCTTGTTCATTCCCTTTGTCCTATGTAATTCACCTTCTGCTTTTCAAAGTGTCATGAATCATGTCTGTTGTCCTTTCCTCCATAATTTTGTCTTAGTTTTATTTGATGATATCCTCATCTATAGTAAAACTTGGCAACCCCGTCTCACCCATGTGGATCAAGTCCTACACTTATTCTAAGAACCAACCTCTTATCAAAAGGTCTAGATGTGCTTTTGGGGCCCTTGAAGTCAATTACCTATCTCATATTGTCAGCAAGGATGGTGTACATGTGGATCCTAAGAAAATTGAAGCTATGAAGGATTGACATTGCCCTAAAACTATTAAAAAAATTCATGGTTTCTTGGGTTTAATAGGAAATTATCACAAGTTCGTTCAAAATTATGGTAAAAGTGTAACTCCTCTCACTTCTCTTATTAAAAGGAATACTTTCAATTGGACTTCTGCAACTGATCAATCGTTCTAAACCTTGAAAGAGCATATGTGCCTGACTCATGTTCTGGCACTCCCCAACTTCACCAATACTTTTTCCTAGAATGTGCTGCTTCAAGGAAAGGCATTGGGGTATCTCTCATGCAAGATGATGCAGGAGCATCCCTCACATCAAGCGAGCCAGTGTGGAAGACAAAGGATAGTTGGGCAGACCCAGCCAAATTTTTGAATTTTCCCTTGAAGTTGATGCGCCAAATATAAATGAGATCATTTAATGAAGGTGCCTTGGTATAATGTAATCAAACCTTGAGCGCCCCACTCTCGTCTGAAGTAGATAGAGGCATTTATGTTGAGATGAAATAGGTAGATAGAATTTAATATTAGATTAGACAGTTTTAGAAAGAAAGAGGGAAACGGGATATAGACACCCTCATTGTGCATTGTAACATAATTCTGAGCATTGAGAAGAGAAGCAGAGAGCTGTGTAGAAACACCAATGTACAATTATTTGGATTAATAGAAGAAGTTGATTCAAGTTCATGGTGTTGTGTTTGTTCTCTGTGTATGTGTGTTTAATGCTATGCTCATGAGTATTTACTTCCTGTTATGCATTTGTTGTTATGTTGTGTATATGATTTCATGTGTTGAGATTGAAGTCTGAAAGGAAGTAGAAGAAAGGAGTTTCAATTATTTCTCTATCTGAGCAAGGATTCCTGCAAGGAGTGCAGTTGAAGTCATCCGCAATGAGTGCGTTGACAGAAGGCTCAGATAGTTTAACTCTTGTTCTCAGAAGTGAACTTGGGTTATACGAGTCGTGCAAGGAGTGTGCAGGCTAAGGAGAGTCTCAATTGTGAATCTGAGCGAAGTATTGAAGGACTATTTCTGCAGGTGTGCGCAGAGTTGAAAGAACTCAACACTTGGAGGTGTTTGAGAGCTGTCGCAAGGAGTGCGTGAAAAGACCCTCTTTGAGGTTGAAAGTGTGAGAAATCTCAGGAAGGATAAGGATTTCAAGCTTGTTGAAAAGAAGCACAGAGAGTTTGTGCCATGGAGTGTTTGAACAGGTGCTACAAAGTTACACGCAGGAGGACCAGTTTTCACAGAGGAATACTTGGTTCACCCGTAAAAGACATCCAAGGGGAAGAAATTGACGGTTAGGATCTTGAGGATAGGATTTGTGAAATCCCGTCAGCCATTGGATCTGCCAAAGAAGAAAGGAGGTTATGGACGCACTCAGAGTTCAAGCTCTAGGGGGGTCATGAGTCATTGGATCATTGATCAATTACCCATCAGCCGTCTGATCTGACAGGAGTTCCACAGGGTTTAAACCCTTGTGAGCAGAGTAAGAACCCCAAGAGGCGTCGGGAGTCAAGAAATCAAAGTTCTCGAGGTCATGAGAGTCGGGACATCAGAAGTATCGAAATCCCGATGAGTTCAGAGCCACCCATCTGTTGGGACAGGTGGCAGGGATCGAGAGTCCATCGACATTCCAAATATTCAGAAGACAAGAATCTGTGACTAGTTGAACCCCGATATAGCAGAAGGATCACAACCGGAGGATATTAGGGAGGACATGTGTCGTGTGGTCGTCTAGATTGGGGATGTGGTCATCGAGGTTCAGGTAAGTGAGTGTTCATGGTCTTGTAAAGTCTCGAAATAGCGAGGACTGATCTGAACCGTCCATTCATTTGGGACGCGTGTCAGAGATCTGAAGGGAGTCGAAGTTTGACATTTCATGAGTCCTAGGGACAAGGCGTTTAGGACATCAGAAATCATGAAATCTCGAGAGTCAACCAGGACCGTCCATCAGGGGAGGATGCGTGGAAGTAATCAGAGCCATCGGGAAAAGTCCCAACAAGGAAGTTGTCTATCGGTGTTTGGTTCATTGGGATATCAGGGATATTGGTGACAAGGTGTTTATGCATATTGGAATCGTGAATTCCAAACCCCTGACAGGAAGGAAGGTGCCCCCATGGGGCCAGCTGTCAGCAAACCGAAGAGTTGGGATTCCAGGAATTGGGAATCCTGTGGGCAAGTGTTTTTCAGCATTTGAAACCCCATAGCCCCGATGAGGAGTATGATTGCGGTCATATAAGGGGAGGTCATGTGGACCAAGAACTTAGCCTGGAGGGCTAACGGGAATTTGAGCGCATCAAGATTTTGAAGTCAGAAACCTCGACGAGAAGGAATATAAGGCTGCAGTCTTATGGAAAGTGGTTGTGTGGAATAAAGGCTTAGCCTGGGAGGCTAAGGTAGTAGGGGAGCGTATCGGGGATTGGGGATCAGTAAAGTAAGTTGTTTGGACATCACAAGTGCCAAAATTCCAATAGGAGGAACCCCGATAACAAAAGGCCGGTGTTGATCAAAAAGAAAGAGAGACCCCGTGAGAGAGTTGTTGTGGGTGAAAATTTCCCGATAGGGAAATAGAAGAACCTTTCAGTTCTTTGGGCCAAGGAAGGAGGAAGGATCTTGTGAGCGGATGTGCCTAGTAGGCGCGCCTGCATCAAGTGGTATCAGAGCTTGTTTCTTGACTGTATATTTCAGGCAAGAGAGGCAAGAGGAAAAGAGCACTCTGATACACATCAAGTGGTATCAGAGCTTAGAAAAGCTTCTTTGCTTTCTGTAGTAGAGAAAAAGGAGAATTCACCATGCCACCAAGAAGAAGGCATAGACAATCACTCGATCCAGAGGAGGAGAGGGAGATGCCCAGAGGTAGGGGTAGGCAAGTGCAGAATCCAAGAGTATAAAGAGAACTGCATGACTTACGTGCTATGATTGTGGACATGGATATAAGACAAAGGCCCAAAGCTGATGTAGGATATATCAGTGAGTCCGAAAATGAAGATGATGCTGGATGTGGAGAAGAAGAAATCCCAGCCGAAGATGCAACAAATGAGCGCTTACTTAAAGCTGTTGCAAGAATGGGTGCAAAGGTGAAAATGGACATTCCAGTTTATGAGGGAAATCTGGATGTAGAAGAGCTTCTAGACTAGATTAGAGCTCGAGACACCTATTTTGACTATGAAGATATTGAAGAGGACAAGAAAGTCAGGCATGCCATCATGAGATTGAAAGGACATGCAGCCTTGTGGTGGGATGAACTACAAGCTGATAGGCATTGCCAAGGAAAGCAAAAAATTAAGAGCTGGGATAGGATGATTACAAAGATGAAGGCAAAATTTATTCTGAGGGACTATCAAATTTCATTGTTTAGGAGGATGCAAAACCTGAGACAAAAGCTGATGACAGTAAAGAAATATACTGAAGAGTTTTATAGGTTGAATATCAGAGCAGGTCATCGCGAAAGCAATGACGAGAAAGTGGCCAGGTATATGAATGGCCTGAGATATGAGATTCAGGATGAAATGAGTATGGCAACCATCCAAATGGTAGAGGATGATTATCAAATGGCTCTGAAAGCAAAAGAGAAGCTAAGCCGAAAGTAGATTCAAAGAGGCCGTGGAAGAATTCATCCCAGAGGAAAATCAGTTGCCCAGGAAAGAACCCAGAAGCCCAGGGACGACTGGAAGAAACCTCAGACTCAGATAGAGAGAGGTGGAAGTTCATAGCGAGGGAAATACACTGAGCAAAGAGAAAAACATACTAAGAAGAGAGGAGGATATGCTGATAATAATAGGTTTCCTCGTACCAGAGGTAGAGGAAGAGGAAGAGGTGGAGTAATCACATGCTTCACATGTGGAAAAAATGGGCACAAGTCATTCAAGTGTCCAGAAAAAAAGAAAGATGGAGGAGAAACTCACATCGCTGAAGCATAGAGGCGAGATGTTGAGACATAGGACGCTAAAGGTGGAAGATCACTGATGATGCGAAAAGTCCTTTTGACACTAGAGAAAGAAGTGGAAAGTTCAGTCCAAAGGACCAGACTTTTCAGAACAACTTGCGAGACCAAGGGTTGGGCATGCAAGGTCATTGTGGACAGCGGTAGCACTGATAATCTCATTTCAACCGAGATGGTAGAAAGACTAGAGCTGGAGATGACTGATCATCCAAGTCCATATAAAGTTTTGTGGCTACAAAAAGGACATCAGGTAAATGTCACCAAACAGTGTTTAGTTGAATTTACGATAGGAGGATATAATGATAAGATATTGTGTGATGTTATTCCTATTGATGTTTGTCATCTATTGTTGGGTAGACCATGGAAATATGATAGAAATGTGATTCATGATGGGAGGATGAACACATACACCCTGGAGAAGAATGGGAGGACACACATGTTTCTTCCGATAAAGGATAAGAAGGTGAAACTGGAAGTAAGCAACACAGTACTTCTCATGAGTGGGAAAAAACTTCTTATTGAGGTTAAGAAGAAGGAGGATCCATAATTCTTTGTGGTTAGAAAAACGAAGATTGTTCTGACTATCACAGGAGTGGATGATTTTCCAGAAGAAGTTCAGGGACTACTGGAAGAGTTCACTGATATAGTAGTGGACGAATTACCCCATTTGTTGCCATCGATGAGAAGTGTGAGCCACCATATTGATCTCATACCAGGAGCCAGTTTACCAAACAAAGCCACGTACAGATTGACGCTACAAGAGAATGAAAAGGTCAAAAGACAAGTCTAGGATTTGTTGGACAAAGGTTTGGTCAGGGAAAGCTTGAGTCTGTGTGTTGTTCCGATGGTACTCATTCTGAAGAAAGACAGAGGCTGGGGGATGTGCACTGATTCAAGAGCCATTAACAAGATAACCATCAGGTACAGGTTTCCATTGCCGAGGATGGATGATTTGATGGATTTCTTAAGTGAAGAATTTTTTTTTTCAAAGATAGATTTGAAGAGTGGATATCACCAGATTCGCATGTGAGAAGGTGATGAATGGAAAACAACATTCAAGACAAATGAAGGTTTGTATGAATGGCTTGTTATGTCGTTTGGCTTAACAAATGTGCCAAGTACCTTTATGAGGTTGATGAACAAAGTCCTGAAGGATTTCATCGGAAAATTTGTTATTGTATATCTGGATGATATACTGATTTTGAGTAAAATGGAGGCTGAACATATGAAGCATTTGGCCATTGTGATGAAGAGATTACAACAAGAGAAGTTGTTGATAAACATAAAGAATTCCTCGTCCATGAAGACACAACTCATTTATTTGGGATTTTTTATTTCGGCAAACGAGTTGAGGATGGATCCAGATAAGGTGGACGTAATCAAGAATTGGCCATCAATGAGGAACATATTTGAGGTGAGAAGTTTTCACGGATTGGCTAGTTTCTACAGAAAATTCATTAGGGATTTTAGTGGAATTAGCGCAAAAATGATGGATACAGTGAAGAAAAGACATAAATATTTTCACTGGACAAAAGAGGCTGAGAAGAGTTTCAATTTGTTGAAACGGAAGATTACAGAACAACCAATTCTGGTGTTACCGAATTTTCAAAAGACATTTCAGGTAAAATGTGATGTAAGCGGGTTTGAAATAGGAGTAGTCTTAAGTCAAGATGATAGACCAATTGCATATTTCGGCGAGAAGCTGAATGAAGCGAAGGTGAAGTACTCCACTTATGATAAGGAGTTCTATGCCATCATCCAGGAATTGAAGAAGTGGAAGCACTATTTGATTCTGAAGGAATTTGTTTTGTATAGTGATAACCATGCATTGCAGTTTGTGACTCAACAAGAGAAGTTAAATCAGAGGCATGTTAAGTGGGTTGAATACATGCAGAATTTTACATTTGTGATAAAACATATTTCTAGTACTGCTAACAAAGTTGTTGATGCTTTGAGCAGGAAGTGTTTGTTGTTGCAAGAGTTCAAAGTCAAGACGTTAGGTTTTGATGATCTCAGAGAAATGTACGCAGATGATCCATAATTTAAGGAAGTGTATGAAGCAGTTGAGAATCCAGTTCTCAGAGATAGCAACAAATGGGTCGAGTACATGATCCAGGAAGGGTTGTTGTTTAAGGGCAATCAACTATGTATTCCAAATTTCTCCATGAGGGAGAATCTGCTGAAGGAGAAACATAGTGGAGGATTGGTCGGAGACTTCGGTCATGATAAGACATTCGTGAAGCTGAGCGAGTCATAATTTTGGCTAGGGATGGGAGAAAAGGTCAAGAGGTTTGTAGACAGATGCAGGATTTGCCAACATTCAAAGGGAAGGAAGCAGAATGCGGGTTTTTATCAACCATTTCCCATACCTGAGAAGCCGTGGGATGAAATTAGCATGGATTTCATATTGGGATTTCCAAGGATGAAAAGAGGATTTGATTTGATCTTTGTGGTAGTGGATAGATTTTCCAAGATGACACATTTTATCCCATGCTAGAAAACCAGTGACACGACACACATCATGAATCTGTTTTTCAAAGAAGTCATTCGACTTCACGGCTTACCAAGGAGTATTGTTTCGGACAGAGATACAAAGTTCTTAGGGAACTTTTGGAGGACATTATGGAAGAAGCTAGGGACTAACTTGTTGTTTAGTTCATCTTATCATCCTCAAACGGATGGACAGACAAAAGTGGTGAACATAAGTCTGGGAGACTTGCTGAGGAGCCTAGTGGCGGAGCACCACAGTAGTTGGGACAATACATTTCCGCAGGTAGAGTTTGCGTATAACAACTTAGTGAATCGGAGCATAGGCTAGAGTCCATTCCAGATTGTATATGGCACGTAGCCGAGAGGATTTTTTGAATTGAGATATTCAGAACATATTTCTACTAGGAGCGCTAGAGCAAAAGAATTCGTGGAGGCGATGAAAGAAATTCACAGACGGGTGAAGGAGAGACTACAAAACTCAAGTCAGGAGTATAAGCGGAGAGAAGATCATCATCGAAGACAACTCCAATTTGAGGTTGGTGACTTGAGTCTAGCACACTTGAGAAGAGAAAGGTTCCCGAGAGGAACATGCCATAAATTGAAGATGAAGAAAATCAGACCATGCAAGGTCTTGAAGAAAATTGGAGAGAATGCTTATGAAATTGAATTACCCGATGGCATCGGAATTTATCCGATATTCAATGTCTCATATTTACACCCATATAAACTTGAGGAAGCAGGAATAAGTGAGGAACAATCATAGGTTCAGTGGCAGAAGCAGATGCCATTTGCAGAGAAGCCACAGTTGGAGAAGATACTGGATAAACGAGTGGGTAAGAATACCAGAAGGAAAGAATATTTTGAATATTTGGTCAAGTGGAAGGGCCATCCATTTGAAGATGCCAGCTGGGAAAATGAAGCAGATATTTTGAAGCATGGACAGACCGTGCAGGAGCTCATGGATAGGAGCCCATGAAAGTTTTCAAGTGAGGGAGTAAGATGCAGGAGCATCCCTCACATCAAGTGAGACAACGCGGAAGACAAAGGACAGCTGGGCAGACCCAGCCAAATTTTTGAATTTTCCCTTGAAGTTGATGCGCCAAATATAAATGAGATCATTTAATGAAGGCGCCTTGGTATAATGTAATCAGACCTTGAGTGCCCCGCTCTCGTCTGAAGTAGATAGAGGCATTTATGTTGAGATGAAATAGGTAGATAGAATTTAATATTAGATTAGACAGTTTTAGAAAGAAAGAGGGAAATGGGATATAGACACCCTCATTGTGCATTGTAACATAATTTTGAGCATTGAGAAGATAAGAAGAGAGTTGTGTAGAAACACCCATGTACAGTTATTTGGATTAATAGAAGAAGTTGATTCAAGTTCATGGTGTTGTGTTTGTTCTCTGTGTATGTGTGTTGAATGCTATGCTCATGAGTATTTACTTCCTGTTATGCATTTGTTGTTATGCTATGTATATGATTTCATGTGTTGAGATTGAAGTCTGAAAGGAAGTAGAAGAAAGGAGTTTCAATTATTTCTCTATCTGAGCAAGGATTCCTGCAAGGAGTGCAGTTGAAGTCGTCCACAAGGAGTGCGTTGACAGAAAGCTCAGATAGTTTAACTCTTGTTCTCAGAAGTGAAATTAGGTTATACGAGCCATGCAAGGAGTGCGCAGGCTAAGGAGAGTCTCAGTTGTGAATATGAACAAAGTATTGAAGGACTGTTGCTGCATGTGTGTGCAGAGTTGAAATAACTCAACACATGGAGGTGTTTGAGAGCTGCCGCAAGAAGTGCATGCAAGGACCCTCTTTGAGGTTGAAAGTGTGAGAAATCTCAGGAAGGATAAGGCTTTCAAGATCATCGAAAAGAAGCACAGAGAGTCTGTGTCGTGGAGTGTTTGAAGAGGCACTGCAAAGTTACGTGCAGGAGGACCAGTTTTCATAGAGGAATACTGGGTTCACCCGTAAAAGACATCCAAGAGGAAGAAATTAACGATTAGGATCTTGAGGAGAGGATTTGTGAAATCCTGTAAGCCATTGGATCTACCAAAGAAGTGAGGAGGTTATGTCCATGCTCGGAGTTCAAGCTCTAGGGGGGTCGTGAGCCTTTGGATCATTGATCAGTTACCCATCAGCCGTCTGATCTGACAGGAGTTGCACAGGGTTTAAAACCTCGTGAGAAGAGTAAGAACCCCAAGAAGCGTCGAGAGTTGGGAAATTGGAGTTCCCGAGGTCGTGAGAGTCGGGACATCAGAAGTCTTGAAATCCCGACGAGTTCTGAGCCGTCAATCTGTTGGGACAGGTGGCAGGGATCGAGAGTCCGTCGGCATTCCAGAGATTCAGAAGACAAGAATCCGTGACTAGTTGAACCCTGAAACGGCTGAAGGATCATAGTCGGAGGATCTCAGTGAGGACACGTGTCATGTGGTCGTCTAGATCGGGGATGTGGTCATCGAGGTTCAGGTAAGTGAGTGTTCATGGTCTTGTAAAGTCTCGAAACAACGAGGACTAATCTGAACTGTCCATTCATTTGGGATGTGTGTCAGAGATCTGAAGGGAGTCAGAGTTCGGCATTTCACGAGTCCTAGGGACGAGGCATCCAGGACATCAGAAATCATGAAATCCCGAGAGTCAACTAGGACTGTCCATCAGGGGAGGAGGCATGGAAGCAATCAGAGCCATCGGAAAAATTCCCGACAAGGAAGTCGTCTATCAGTGTTTGGGTCATCGGGATATCGGGGATCCTGGTGACAAGATGTTTATGCATATTGGAATCGCAAAGTCCGAAACCCGGACAGGGAGGAAGGTGCCCCTGTGGGACCAGCTGTCAGCAAACCAGAGAGTCAGGATTCGAGGAATCAGGAATCCCGTGGGCAAGTGTTTTTCAGCATTTGAAACCCCATAGCCCCGATGAGGAATATGACTGTGGTCATATAAGGGGAGGTCACGTGGACCAAGAGCTTAGCCTGGAGGGCTAACGAGAATTTGAGTGCATCGGGATTTTGAAGTCAGAAACCCCGATGAGAAGGAATATAAGGCTGCGGTCTTATGGAAAGTGGTCGCGTGGACTAAAGGCTTAACCCTAGAGGCTAAGGTAGTAGGGGAGCGTATCGGGGATCGGGGATTAGGGATCGGTAAATCAAGTTGTTTGGACATTACAAGTGCCAAAATTATGATAGGAGGAACCCCGATAACAAAAGGTCGGCGTTGATGAAAAAGAAAGAGAGACCTCGTGAGAGAGTTGCTATGGGTGAGAATTTCCTGATAGGGAAATAAAAGAACCTTTCAGTTCTTCGGGTGGAGGAAGGAGGAAGGATCCTGTGAGCGAATGTTCCTAGCGGGCATGCCTGCATCATGTGGTATCAGAACTTGTTTCTTGACTGTATATTTCAAGCAAGAGAGGCAAGAGGAAAAGAGCACTCTGATACACACCAAGTGGTATCAGAGCTTAGAAAAGCTTCTTTGCTTTCTGTAGAAGAGAAAAAGGAGAATTCACCATGCCACCGAGAAGAAGGGATAGAAAATCACCCGATCCAGAGGAGGAAAGGGAGATGCCCAGAGGTAGGGGTAGGCAAGTGCAGAATCCAGGAGTAGAAAGAGAACTGCATGACTTACGTGCTATGATTGTGGACATGGATATAAGACAAAGGCGCAAAGTTGATGTAGGATATATCAGGGAGTCCGAAAATGAAGATGATGCTGGACATGGAGAAAAAGAAATCCCAGTCGAAGATGCAACAAATGAGCGCTTACTTAAAGCTATTGCAAGAATGGGTGCAAAGGTGAAAATGGACATTCCATTTTATGAGGGAAATCTGGATGTAGAAGAGCTTCTAGACTGGATTAGAGCTCTAGACACCTATTTTGACTATGAAGATATTGAAGAGGACAAGAAAGTCAAGCATTCCATCACGAGATTGAAAGGACATGCAGCCTTGTGGTGGGATGAACTACAAGCTAACAGGTGTTGCCAAGGCAAGCAGAAAATTAAGAGCTAGGGCAGGATGATTGCAAAGATGAAGGAAAAATTTATTCCCAGGGACTATCAAATTTCATTGTTCAGGAGGATGCAGAACCTGAGACAGAAGCTGATGACAGTAAAGGAATATACTGAAGAGTTTTACAGGTTGAATATCAGAGCAGGTCATCGTGAAAGCAATGACGAGAAAGTGGCCAAGTATATGAATGGCCTGAGATATGAGATTCAGGATGAAATGAGTATGGCAAGCATACGAATGGTAGAGGATGCTTATCAAATGGCTTTGAAAGCGGAAGAGAAGCTGAGTCGAAAGAAGATTCAAAGAGGCTGAGGCTGAAGTCAGCCTAGAGGCAAATCAGTTGCCCAGGAAAGAGCCCAGAAGCCCAGGGACAACTGGAAGAAACCTCAGACTCGGACAAAGAGAGGTGGAAGTTCACAACGAGGGAAATATGTTGAGCAAAGAGAACAACATACTGAGCAGAGAGGAGGATATGTTGATAATAATAGGTTTCTTCGTACTAGAGGTAGAGGAAGAGGAAGAGGTGGAGTAATCACATGCTTCACATGTGGAAAAAATGGGCACAAGTCATTCGAGTGTACAGAGAAAAAGAAAGATGGAGGAGAAAATCACATCACTGAAGCACAGAGGCGAGATGTTGAGACAGAGGATGCTGAATGTGGAAGATCACTGATGATGCGAAAAGTCCTTTTGACACTAGAGAAAGAAGTGGAAAGTTCAATCCAAAGGACCAGACTTTTCAGAACAACTTTCAAGACCAGGGGTTGGGCATGCAAGGTCATTGTGGACAGCGGTAGCACTGATAATCTCGTTTCAAATGAGATGGTAGAAAGACTAGACCTGGAGACGAATGATCATCCAAGTCCATATAAAGTTTCGTGGCTACAAAAAGGACATCAGGTAAATGTCACCAAATAGTGTTTAGTTGAATTTAAGATAGGAGGATATAATGATAAGATATTGTGTGATGTTATTCCTATGGATGTTTGTCATCTATTGTTGGGTAGACCATGGCAATATGATAGAAATGTGATTCATGATGGGAGGATGAACACATACACCCTAGAGAAGAATGGGAGGACACACATGTTTCTTTCGATAAAGGAGAAGGAGGTGAAACCAGAAGTAAGCAACAGAGTACTTCTCATGAGTGGGAAGGAACTTCTTACTGAGGTTAAGCAGAAGGAGGATCCACAATTCTTTGTGCTCAAAAAACCAAAGACTGTTCTGACTAGCACAAGAGTGGATGATTTGCCAGAAGAAGTTCAGGGACTACAGGAAGAGTTCACTGATATAGTAGTGGACGAATTACCTCGTTCATTGCCATCGATGAGAAGTGTGAGCCACCATATCGATCTCATACCAGGATCCATTTTACCAAACAAAGCTACATACATATTGACGTCAGAAGAGAATGAAGAGGTCAAAAGACAAGTCCAGGATTCATTGGACAAAGGTTTGGTCAGGGAAATCTTGAGTCCGTGTGTTGTTCTGACGGTACTTAGTCTGAAGAAAGACGGAGTCTGGAGGATGTGCATTGATTCAAGATCCATTAACAAGATAACCATTAGGTACAGGTTTCCATTGCCGGGGATGGATGATTTGATGGATTGCTTAAGTGGAGAAAAAATTGTTTCAAGGATAGATTTGAAGAGTGGATATCACCAGATTCGCATGAGAGAAGGTGATGAATGGAAAACAACATTCAAGACAAACGAAGGTTTGTATGAATGGCTTGTTATGCCATTTGGCTTAAAAAATGCACCAAGTACCTTTATGAGGTTGATGAACGAAGTCCTGAAGGATTTCATCAGAAAATTTGTTATCGTATATCTGGATGATATACTGATTTTTAGTAAAATGGAGGTTGAACATCTGAAGCATTTGGCCATTGTGATGAAGAGATTACAGTAAGAGAAGATGTTGATAAACATAAAGAAGTCCTTGTTCATGAAGACATAACACATTTGTTTGGGATTTGTTATTTTGGCAAATGAGTTGAGGATGGATCCAGATAAGGTGGAGGTAATCAAGAATTGGCCATCACCGAGGAACATATTTGAGGTGAGAAGTTTTCACGGATTGGCTAGTTTCTACCGAAAATTCATTAGGGATTTCAGTGGAATTAGTGCACCAATGATGGATACAGTGAAGAAAAGACATAAATATTTTCATTGGACAGAAGAGGCTGAGAAGAGTTTCAATTTGTTGAAACAGAAGATTACAGAACAACCAATTCTGGTATTACCGGATTTTCAAAAGACATTTCAGGTAAAATGTAATGCAAGGGGGTTTGCAATAGGAGTAGTCTTAAGTCAAGTTGACAGAACAAATGCATATTTCAGTGAGAAGCTAAATGAAGTGAAGGTGAAGTACTCCACTTATGATAAGGAGTTCTATGCCATCATCCAGGCATTGAAGAAGTGGAGGCACTATTTGATTCCGAAGGAATGTTTTTTGTATAGTGATAACCATGCATTGCAGTTTGTGACTCAACAGGAGGAGTTAAATCAGAGGCATATTAAGTGGGTTGAATACATACATAATTTTACATTTGTGATAAAACATATTTTTGGTACTGCTAACAAAGTTGTTGATGCTTTGAGCAGGAAGTGTTTGCTATTGCAAGAGTTCAAAGTCAAGACATGAGGTTTTGATGATCTCAGAGAAATGTACGCAGATGATCCAAACTTTAAGGAAGTGTATGAAGCAGTTGAGAATCTAGTTCTCAGATATAGCAGCAAATGGGCTGAGTACATGATCCAGGAAGGGTTGTTGTTTAAGGGCAATCAGCTATGTATTTTGAATTGCTCCACGAGGGAGAATCTGCTGAAAGAAGAAACACAGTGGAGGATTGGCTGGAAACTTTGTTCATGATAAGACATTTGTGAAGCTGAGCGAGTCATACTTTTGGCCATGGATGCGAGCAAAGGTCAAGAGGTTTGTAGACAGATGCAAGATTTTCCAGCATTCAAAGGGAAGGAAGCAGAATGCGGGTTTTTATCAACCATTGCCCATACCTGAGAAGCTGTGGGATGCAATTAGCATGGATTTCATATTGGGATTGCCAAGGATGCAAAGAGGATTTGATTCGATCTTTGTGGTAGTGGATAGATTTTCCAATATGGCACATTTTATCCCATGCCAGAAAACCAGTGACGCGACACACATCGCGAATCTGTTTTTCAAAGAAGTCATTCGACCTCACGGCTTACCAAGGAGTATTGTTTCGGAAAAAGATACAAAGTTCTTAGGGAACTTTTGGAGGACATTATGGAAGAATATGGGGACTAACCTGTTGTTTAGTTCAACTTATCATCCTCAGATGGATGGACAGAGAAAAGTGGTGAACAGAAGTCTAGGAGACTTGTTGACGAGCCTGGTGGCAGAGCACCACAACAGTTTGGATAATACATTGTCGCAGACAGAGTTTGCGTATAACGACTCAGTGAATCGAAGCACAAGCCAAAGTCCATTCCATATTGTATATGGCATGCAGCCGAGAGGAGTTTCTGAATTGAGAGATTCGGAACAAATTGCTAGTAGGAGTGCTAGTAAAGAAGAATTCGCGGAGGCGATGAAAGAACTTCACAGCCGGGTGAAGGAGCGATTGCAGAATTCAAGTCAGGAGTATAAGAGGAGAGCAGATCAGCATTGAAGACAACTCCAATTTGAGGTTGGTGACTTGATTCTAGCGCACTTGAGAAGAGAAAGGTTCCTGAGAGGAACATACCATAAATTGAAGATGAAGAAAATCGGACCATGCAAGGTCTTGAAGAAAATTGGAGAGAATGCTTATGAAATTGAATTACCCAATGGGATCGGAATTTCTCCAATATTCAATGTCTCAGATTTATACCCATATAAACTTGAGGAAGCAGGAACAAGTGAGGAACATTCAGAGGTTCAGTGGAAGAAGTAGATGCCAGTTGCAGAGAAGCCACAGATGGAGCAGCTACTGGATAAACAAGTGGGTAAGAATACCAGAAGGAAAGAATATTTTGAATATTTGGTCAAGTGAAAGGGCCATCCAGTTGAAGATGTCAGCTGGGAAAATGAAGCAGAGATTTTGAAGCATGGACTGATCGTGCAAAAGCTCATGGACAGGATCCCATGAAAGTTTTCAAGTGAGGGAGTATGATGCAGGAGCATCCCTCACATCAAGCGAGCCAGTGCGGAAGACAAAGGACAGCTGGGCTAACCTAGCCAAATTTTTGAATTTTCCCTTGAAGTTGATGCACCAAATATAAATGAGATCATTTAGTGAAGGCGCCTTGGTATAATGTAATCAGACCTTGAGCACCCCGCTCTCGTCTGAAGTAGATAGAGGCATTTATGTAAAGATGAAATAGGTAGATAGAATTTAATATTAGATTAGACAGTTTTAGAAAGAAAGAGGGAAACGGGATATAGACACCCTCATTGTGCATTGTAACATAATTCTGAGCATTGAGAAGAGAAGCAAAGAGCTCTGTAGAAACACCCATGTACAGTTATTTGGATTAATAGAAGAAGTTGATTCAATTTCATGGTGTTGTGTTTGTTCTCTGTGTATGTGTGTTGAATGCTATGATCATGAGTATTTACTTCCTATTATGCATTTGTTGTTATGCTGTGTATATGATTTCATGTGTTGAGATTGAAGTTTGAAAGGAAGTAGAAGAAAGGAGTTTCAATTGTTTCTCTATCTAAGCAAGGATTCCTGCAAGGAGTGCAGTTGAAGTCGTTCGCAAGGAGTGTGTTGACAGAAGGCTCAGATAGTTTAACTCTTGTTCTCAGAAGTGAAATTTGGTTATACGAGCGATGCAAGGAGTGTGCAGGCTAAGGAGAGTCTCAGTTGTGAAAATGAGCGAAGTATTGAAAGACTGCTACTGCAGGTGTGTGCAGAGTCGAAAGAACTCAACACTTAGAGGTGTTTGAGAGCTCCCACAAGGAGTGCGTGCAAGGACCCTCTTTGAGGTTGAAAGTGTGAGAAAGCTCAATAAGGATAAGGCTTTCAAGCTCATCGAAAAGAAGCACAAAGAGTCTGTGCCGTGGAGTGTTTGAATAGGCACTGCAAAGTTATGTGCAGGAGGACCAGTTTTCATAGAGGAATACTGGGTTCACCCGTAAAAGACATCCAAGATGAAGAAATTGACGGTTAGGATCTTGAGGAGAGGATTTGTGAAATCCCGTCAGCCGTTGGATCTGCCAAAGAAGCGAGGAGGTTATGAGCGTTCTCGGAGTTCAATCTCTAGGGGGGTCATGAGCCATTGGATTGTGATCAGTTAACTGTCAGCCGTCTGATCTGACAGGGGTTGCACAGGGTTTAAACCCTCGTGAGTAGAGTAAGAACCCCAAGAGACGTCGAGAGTTAGGAAATCGGAGTTCTCAAGGTCATGAGAGTTGGGACATCAGAAATCTCAAAATCCTGATGAGTTAAGAGCCGTCCATCTGTTGGGACAGGTGGCAGGGATCGAGAGTCCATCGGCATTCCGGAGATTCAGAAGACAAGAATCTGTGACTAGTTGAACCCCAAAACTGTGGAAGGATCACAGCCGGAGGATCTTAGGGAGGACACGTGTCGTGTGGTCGTCTAGATTGGGGATCTGGTCATTGGGGTTCAAGTAAGTGAGTGTTCATGGTCTTGTAAAGTTTTGAAACAGTAAGGACTGATCTGAACCATCCATTCATTTGGGACACATGTTAGAGATCTGAAAGGATTCAGAGTTCAGCATTTCGTGAGTCCTAGGGATGAGGCATCCGGGACATCAGAAATCACAAAATCTCGAGAGTCAACTAGGACCGTCCATCAGGGGAGGATGCGTGGAAGAAATCAGAGCCATCGAAAAAAGTCCCGACAAGGAAGTCATCTATCAGTGTTTGGTTCATTGGGATATCAGGGATCCTAGTGACAAGGTGTTTATGCATATTGGAATCACGAAGTCCGAAACCCCGACAGAGAGGAAGGTACCCCCGTGGGGCTAGTTGTCAGCAAACCGAAGAGTTGGGATTCGGGGAATCGGGAATCTCGTGGGAAATTATTTTTCATCTTTTGAAACCCTGTAGCCCCAATGAGGAATATGAATGTGGTCATATAAGGGGAGGTCACGTGGACCAAGAGCTTGGCCTGGAGGGCTAACGGGAATTTGAGCGCATCGGGATTTTGAAGTCAGAAACCCCGATGAGAAGGAATATAAGGCTGAAGTCTTATGGAAAGTGGTCGCGTGGACTAAAGGCTTATCCCGGGAGGCTAAGGTAGTAGGGGAGCGTATCGAGGATCGGGGATCAGTAAATAAAGTTGTTTTGACATCACAAGTGCCAAAATTCCTATAGGAGGAACCTCGATAACAAAAGGTTGGCGTTGATCAAAAAGAAAGAGAGACCCCGTGAGAGAGTTGTTGTGGGTGAAAATTTCCTGATAGGGAAATAGAAGAACCTTTCAGTTCTTCGTGCCGAGGAAGGAGGAAGGATCCTGTGAGCAGACGTGCCTAGCGGGCGCGCCTGCGTCACAAGATGACAGACCTTTTTCTTTCACTAGTAAACAAATTTGAGATATACATTTGGGCCAATCCACCTATGAAAAGGAATTGTTGGCTATGTTCCATGCAACAAATCTCTCACTCCCTTATCTTTTGGGGAAACTCTTCCAAATTAAAATTGATCATCGCAACCTCAAGTATTTTTTGGAACAATGTATTTCATCCCCTGAGCAACATAAATGGGTTACCGGCATGTTTGGTTATGATTATGAGATCATTTACAATAAGGGAAAATAAAATGTTGTTTTTTATTCTATTTCAAGGAAATATGAAGAATGGTTGTAAGATCTCAAACTTTCTTGCTTGATCCAAAAATTTAAACAAGATACTCAAGCCTCTTTAGGATAGTCTTGGAACAATGGGGAAATTCACTATAAAGGTTACTTGTATTTAAGAAAATATCCTCACCATAAATCCATTATTCTCTCCAAATTTCATGATTCACCAACATGTGGGAATTTAGATTTTCAGAGAACATATGAATGGGATAAACGTTCTCTTTTTGGGAAGGCATGAAACTAGACATATTAAAATTTATGGATGAATGTGATACATGTCAGCACAACAAGCACCAAACAGTCAAAAATCCAAGAACACTCCAACTTATCCCTATCCCACCTACTATATGGAAAATAGTTTCTATGGACTTCATTTTCGGCTTACCCAAATCAAGAAATAAGTTAGTCATCATGGTTGTAGTAGATCACATTTCCAAATATGCTCATTATGTTCCTTACAACACTCATTTACCACATCCACATTAGCTCAAATTTATATGGATAATATATGCAAACTCCATCGCATTCCTCACTCTATTTTCTCTAATCATGATCCAACTTTCACCTGCAATTTTTTACAAGAATGTTTCAAGCTCCAAGGAACCCAATAGCATCTCAGCATGGCCTATCATCCCTAGACTGATGGACAAATTGAAGTTGTCAACAATTTCTTGGAAACATATTTGCATTTTTTTGCATCTAACAACCAAACTAAATGGCCTCAGTGGTTACCACTAGTTGAATAGTGGTACAACACATCTTTCCATATTACCACTCGTGTGATTCTGTTTGAAGTCGTCTATGGTCAAAAGACACATTTTATTTTCTCCTACCTAGCTGGTGTATCCAAGTTTTAGGATTTCAAGTGCACACTTATAGTCTTAGTTTCCATTCTCTACACCCTCAAATAATATTTGGTCATGGCTCATAATCGCATGAAGCAACAAGTTGATCAAGCTCATTTAAAATGTCTATTTTCTTAAGGGGACAAGGTGTTTCTTTGTCTGCAACCATATAAGAAAACTTCCCTCAAATTTGAACATTGTCATGAACTCGCTCCCAATTCTTTTGGTCCTTAGAAAATTCTCAAGTGTCTAGGACCCTTTGGTCTACTAGTTAGCTCTACCCGGTCACTCTAAGCTCCATATTATTTTTCATGTATCTTACTTAAAGAAAGTGATTGAAACTAAGTTCCAGATTCAAACTAGTCTCCCTGAATTGGATGAAGGAGGCTCCATTTGGTTGTATCCCCAAGCAGTATTTGACCATCACAAGAATTGTCTCCTTTAGTGCACCATCAAGCAATTTTTAGTTCAATGGAAGGATACACTACCAGAAATTGCCACATGGGAGTCGATTACCATTTTGCAACAATTTCATCATCTCAAGCCTTGAGGACAAGGTTGTTTTTCAATGGGGAGGGCATGTTAGGGACCTAATCTCTGTAACCCCTCACATAGATAGAATAATATGTTTTCTATGTAGTAAAGAAAACATTAGTAAATAAGGCCTATATAATAATGTTAGCAATTCTAATGTAAGAAGACTTAATAGAAGTTTTCTCTTATAGAAAGATTTTCTTCTAGAATGTTATTTAGAAGATAGAATTAGTATAAATAGGAGTAGGAGGAATGAGAAATATATCTTGATAATTATTTGTAATTGATCTCTTCTTTGTTGGAGGCTTCCCCCTCGAAGAGGCAAGTGAAATTGGATTTCTATTAATAAAGGTATCATTTATGGTGTTATTGTTATATATGTTTTGTTGTTTATGCTGGTAATTCATCATATTTTTTCTATTTTTCTTACATAATACATATGCTACCTTAGAGAATTGAGAGTGAGCAAATATGTGTTTCTAAAATTTAAGGGAAAAAGGAGTTTGCTAAAATTGGAAAGTTTCCCAAAGTTGTAATTGATATATTGTGGGCCATTTGAAGTTTTAGAGAGGATTGTTGAAGAGGTAAAATGTCAACTAAATAAAGTTTTATAGGTTTATTATCAAGGGTCTCTTTTCCTTCTCTGAAGATTTCAAAAATCCCCAAAACGTATCTAGGAATAGTAGTTTTTTTCCTTATTTCCACATCTCCCCAACAAATCCTTTGGAAATTTGGCCAAAATCCCAGCAAGGTATCTTCATGTCTACTTTTTGAATGCTTTATAAAAATTACATCTTTATTTGGGTCCTAGTCACTCAACACCACTTTGATCTTTAAAAACCACTAATTGACATTTTTCAGAGAAATGAAGCAGAATTGGCCCAAGGCCCTCACTAACACTTTTGTATCCTTCATCGCTATAGACATACCATTTAAATTTTGTTTGATTAAGATTTTTTTTTCTCCTGTTGTATCCAAAACAAGCTTTTGGCTCCAAACACATATTATCCTCTTCTATCTTTATCCTTTTATTTCCTCCTCTCTTCTCCTTTTCTTTGTTAGGGTCTGAACCTGCACATAGGTAGAACAATATATTCGGATGTAATAACGGTCAACATTAATAAGGCCTTGCAATAAAATAGAATAAGTTGAATGTAAGAAGACCTAATAGAAGCTTTCGCTTCTAGAAGGATATTCCTCTAGATGCTTCTTTTGATAGACATATTTAGTATAAATAGTAGTCGAGGGTATGAGAACCCTAGCTTGGATATTATTGTAACAGAGCTCTACTCGATTGGAGGTTTCCCCCTTGAAGAGGCCCATGAACATTGCTCTCAGAGTCAAAGTGTTATTTATGTTGTTATTCTTATATCATTTCAGTGTTATTGCGGTGATTGTTCTAGTTATATTGTTGTTATTCTGCCATTTCTAGCATTTTATTTTTGTTCGGCATAATTTTTATATCTGGTATATTACAAGTGGTATCAAAGCACTTTCCTCGGCAGAAAATTGTGGGTTAAATATTTTTTTCAGGGTAGAAACATATTCCGACGTCTTTAAGCCACAAAGATCTTTCGTTACGTGCATAAACCTGCAGTAGAGGGATTCATACACGTAGGAAATACAAGTGGTACTTAAGCACACATCTGTTGGCCACCCTTGTAACCCCTGTTGGTACCCCTTTGAGTGGTAGCACATCATACATCACCTGTGTACGGATCAACCTAGATTACCTAAAGCCCTATTTAGATAAAATGATCTGCTGCCTGACTGCTATAGTCCCACTGAGAACAACACTCGGGAAGATAATTTCTAGTACCTGGGTAGTCGGGTAGTATGACTAAGGTCTCAGTCTAGCCTCCTTAGTTAGTGCCTTGAGATATTGGTCTGAGTACTACTGTTGGACCCCGCACGTATATCAGAGAGCTATAGCATAGGGAAAACCCTTGTCTGTAGAACACTTGAATACCTAACCCTTGGGAATAGAAACATAAACAAACTAAAATAGACAAGATCTATTGTCGTGCAGCTGTGTTTGGGTTGCAAAATCATTACACATTTCTTCCTGGTTAAGAATTTGGGCATTTCATCACTGCAGTATTCTTCAAACCAGAGTATAACTCTGCAGGTGTTAAAAAAAAAAAAAAAGTCTAGAAATTTTTGCACCATTATTTGAGACCTATTCCATTGGATTCATCTCTTCGCCCTTATCACATTCATACATATCATTTTTCAGAAAAAAATGTTTTGACCCCACCCACCCCATTTCAGTTCCCTCATCATCATGGCCCATACCCGTAGCCAAGACTGGGAAGCTCGCTTAAATACCTTTCAATCTAATTTCACTGAGACCCAACAAGAAGTGAAACAACTCAGTGCCAATGTTTCCACCATCAATAAAACCATGCAGTCCTCAATGGAGGAAATCAAACAAGACCTGACTACCCATATTGAATCTGTCATTTTGACAGTCTGCACCAAGCTTCATATTCCTAGAGATAACCCTTTATCTAACCCACCTCCACATACTAAAGTTGAAAATTCCTCTCATTCCCATAACTTTCAGTGCCATCACTTTCAACGTGACCTATTCCTTCCACGGGTGGATGTGACCAAATTTTATGGCTTAGATCCCACTGGTTGGGTAACCCAAATGGAACATTATTTCTCTTTATACGACATTACAGATGACTTGGCCAAACTCCAGTATGGTGTTCTCCATCTAGATCAAGAACATTGGCAATAGTGGCAATGGAGAAAAACTTCCCATCAAGGGTATATTGCTTGGAGACACTTTGTGGTAGAGATTTATGAACTCTTTGACACTGACACCAACCATTTGGGTCATTTGACAAAGTTGAAAAAATCAGGCATAGTAGAAGAATTTATAGCTACTTTTGAGCACCTAGATTTTTGGACAGAGGGCATGTATGATGCCTTTTTATGAGAGTGTTTTATTAGTGGCCTCAAGGATGAGATTCAGGCCCATGTACTCATGGATAGGCCTCAGAGTTGGGTGGAGGCTACTAAAAGAGAAAAAGAAGAACAACGGGTTGTATCTTCTCAAAACCAGAAACCCTCCTTTATCCCTTGCACTAAACCAGTAAATCCCACTACTCCCTCCTCTCCACTAAAGATCCAAAAATTGACCAGAGATGAAATGGATGAATTCCAACTCAAAGGCCTTTGTTATAAGTGTCATGACAAATATTTCTCGGGCCACAAGTGTAAGGAACAAAATCTTTTTATGGCCATATCAGAGGATGTTTCGGAAGACGATGTTGAAACTCCCCTTGTGTTTGAGTCACCTGAAACAACTGACATAACCCCTCCCTTAGACCCTCCCGAAGTAGAACTGGTCATTTCCCTAAATGCTCTCATTGGATTCTCTGCTCCCCAAACCCTCAAGCTAATTATTTAGATCAAGTATAGGAAGATCATCATTCTGGTTGATAGTGGAAGGAACCCTAATTTTATTCATCGTCGCATTGCCCAAGAAACTCATTGCTACATCCATGCAGTCAATAATTTCCAAATAATTATTACCAATGGTGGCTCCATAAAATGTGGAGAGCGTTGTGAAAATGTGCATCTCCAAATTGGTGACTATCACCTGAAATATCATATATTTTCTATCAACATGGGTGGTTGTGACATTATGTTGGGTGCAGACTGGCTAAGGACTTTGGGTCCCATTCTCATGGATTTTAAGGAATTAACCATGCATTTCGACCAAGAGTTCCAACAATATAATTTCCAAGGCATCACCTCTAGTTCACCTAAGATCATTAGTTCCCATCGCATGGAAAAGCTGCTCAAAAAAGGTCATTCTAGTGTTATTTCCCAACTCCATGCCATACAAGCAACAGAGACACCCTCGGTGCCACAAGACCTCAAATCCATCCTTTCTAAACATCAAGTGGTCTTTTCCACTCCCCATGGACTCCCTCCTTCCCATTTTTTTCATGATCATTCCATTCCCCTTGTACCAAGATGCCTTCCTCCCAATATTTGTCCATATCGTCACCCTTTTTCCCAAACAAATGAAATTGATAAAATGGTCCAGGAACTCTTTAATGCATCCATTATCCACCCTAGTATGAGCCCCTACTCTTATCCTATGCTCATGGTCCTGAAGAAATAAGGTTCTTGGCAAATGTGTCATGACTTACGTGCCCTCAACAAACTTACCATTAAAGAAAAATTTCCCATTCCCATCATTGATGACCTCTTGGATGAATTGAGTGGTGCCCAGTTCTTTACTAAACTTGATCTTCATTCTGACTACCACCATATATGTATGAAAGAGAAATACATTCCCAAGACTACCTTTAGAACTCATGAGGGCCAATATGATTTTTTGGTCATGCCCTTTGGCTTGTGTAATGCCCCCTCCACCTTCCAAAGCCTCATGAATCATGTCTTCCATCCTTTTCTCCATTATTTTGTATTAGTTTTATTTGATGATATCCTCATCTATATAAAAACCTGGACAGACCATCTTGCTCATGTGGATCGAGTTCTCCATCTACTACCTCAGCACCAACTTTTCCTGAAATAGTCTAAATGTGATTTTGGCACCTCAGAAGTCTAGTACTTGGGTCATATGGTTGGAAAATATGGAATTAGGGTGGATCCTAAAAATATTGAAGCTATGCAAGACTGGCCTCACCCAAAAAATATCAAAATCTTGCGTGGATTTCTAGGCTTAACAGGTTATTATCACAAGTTTGTTAAGAATTATGGAAAGATTGCAACACCTCTCACTACACCCCTAAAAAAGAAATCTTTCACTTGGACTCCAACAGCTCCTCAATATTTTCAAACCTTAAATATGGCCATGTGCACCACTCCAGTCCTAGCCCTTCCTGATTTCACAAAGACCTTTGTCTTGGAACGTGATGCTTCAGGGAAAGGAATTGGTGTTGTCCTTATGCAAGAGGGCCAGCCTTTGGCCTTTACCAACAAGAAGATATCTGAAAGAAATCCGGGAAAATCAATCTATGAAAAGGAAATTTTGGCTATTCTGCATGTCATTGATATGTGGTTCCCTTATCTATTGGGGCAAAACTTCCAAATTAATACAGACCATCAAAGCCTCAAGTATTTTCTGGAACAATGCATTTCCTCCCCAGAGAAACAAAAATGGGTGACTAAGCTCTTTGGATATGATTATGAGATCATTTACAAGAAGGGAAAAGACAATGTGGTTGTGGATGCACTTTCCCAAAAATATGAAGATGACGAATCCCTTTTTTTCTCTTTCCTTCATTGTACCAGATTGGCTTTAAATCGTTCGCCAGGAATGACTACAGGATCCCTAAAGTTCTCATCTGATCCAACAATTGCAGTCCAATGCTCCAGCTTCCCCAGGGTACTCTTAGCTCCATAATGAGCTTTGATACAAAGTTCATTTGTATTTAAGTAAATAATCAAAACTTAAATCCACGGTACTTTCTGAGGTTCATGCTACACCCACTATTGGGCACTTCGGGTTTACCAAAACCTATTACAGGGTCAAACATTATTTTTTATGGGATGGTATGAAACAATACATTCATAATTTTTTCGTTGAATTTGATGTGTGTCAATGCAACAAGGGAGAAACAGCCAAATCTCCGAGCACACTACAACCACTTCTGATTCCACCTGTTATTTGGAGGGATATCTCTATGGATTTTATTATAGGCTTACCCAAATCGGGAAATAAATCAGTCATCATGGTTTTTGTTGATCGCCTTTCCAAGTATGATCATTTTTGTTCTCTTCAACACCCATTTACAACATCCATGGTGGCTCAACATTTCATGGATCGGGTCTTCAACCTTCATGGCATGATGCATTCTATTATTTCTGATCGCGACCCAAATTTCACCAACAATTTTTGGCAAGAACTGTTCAAGCTACAAGGCACCCAATTGCATCTCAACATAGCTTATCATCCCCAGAATAATGGTCAAACAGAATTTGTCAACAAGTATTTGGAAACATATTTGAGTTGTTTTTCCTCGGAAAAGAAAAATCAGTGGGCTCAATGGTTACCCCTAGCTGAATGGTGGTACAACACTTCATACCATACAACTACACACATGACTCCTTTTGAAGCAGTATATGGACAAAATCCACCTTCATTTTTCTCATACTTACTTGGTGTCTCGAAGGTCCAGATGCTTTACCAAATGCTTACAGATTGAGAGGATATTCTCCGCACCCTCAAAGAGAATTTGTTCATGGAACAGAGTCGCATGAAGCAACAAGCAGATCAAGGTTGCTCCGAACGTCAATTTGTAGAAGGGGATTAGGTGTTTCTTTGACTGCAACCTTACAAGAAAGATTCCCTCAAGGCCAAGCATTGTCAGAAGCTAGAGACCTAATTTTATGGTACTTATATCATTCTCAAGCATGTGGGACAAGTGGCCTATCTAAGATACATCTTGTTTTTCATGTTTCATGCTTAAAGAAGGTGATTGGAACTAAGTGTCAAATTCAAAACAACCTTCCCAAGTTAGACAAAGAAGGATCCATTTTCCTACAACCAGAAGCAGTTTTGGACCAGCATGAGTGTCACCTGCATCAGAGAACAATCAAGGAAGTGTTAGTCCATTGGAAAGATACAACTCCAGTAGATGCCACTTGGGAACCATCTACCATTCTGCAGCAATTTCCACATCTCAATCCTTGAGGACAAGGTTGTTTTTAAGGGGGGAGACATGTTAGGGTCCTAACCTACATAGGTAGAACAATATATTCATATGTAATAAAGTTCAACATTAATAAGGCCTTGCAATAAAATAGAATAAGTTGAATGTAAAAGACCTAATAGAAGCTTCCGCTTCTAGAAGGATATTCCTCTAGATGCTTCTTTTGATAGACATATTTAGTATAAATAGGAGGTGAGGGTATGAAAACCCTAGCTTGGATATTATTGTAATAGAGCTCTACTCGACTGGAGGTTTCCCCCTAGAAGAGGCCAGTGAACATTTCTCTCAAAATCAAAGTGTTATTTATGTTGTTATTGTTATATCATTTCAGTGTTATTGTGGTGATTGTTTTAGTTATATTATTGTTATTATGCCATTTCTAGCATTTTATTTCTATTTTGCATACTTTTTTATATTTGGTATATTACATTCTTTCTCTTCTCTTCTCTTTTTCCCTTCCTCAATGATCACTACAAACCTTCTATCAATGATCAATGAAATCCCTTATATCAACGATCAACAAAAACCTTCTATCAACGATCGGTAAAAATACTTTGTATCAGCAACCAATAAAAACCTTCTATCAATGATCGATGAAATCCTTTATATCAACAATCGTAAAAAACCTCCTATCAATGATATAAAAAAACATTCTTTTGGCGGTTGGAGAAAAAGTATATTTCCGTCATTGGGGAAAAACTCCACTTTTTCGACGACCTGTTAAAAACTCCATTAGCATTGAATATTTCCAAAACAATCCATTAGAAATCAACTATTTATGAAAAAGTCCATTGGAGGTCTCGAAAAAAACTCTACTTTTTCAGTGGCCAAAAATATCCATTCGTGATCTTGGAAAAACTCCACTTTTTCAAAAATATTCAAAAAACTCCATCAATGATCTAATTTGTGTTCCCACTTCACTAAATTTCTCCGAACTTCGAAAAATTTCAGCAAACCAAGAAATTTTCTTCGGTAAACTTAGAATTTTTAAACACACCCAAGGTTAATATCAATCATTGATTCATTGATCTTAATGTCCAAGTGGTCTAAGTCATTGATTCTCCAAACCTAATAGTTTCTATGAAAACATGAAATTTTACATAGTAAGCCATTTTTTTTAACTCTGCAACTTGCAAACGGATGCCATTGATCATCTCTTCAAACATTCCGAGTGCAGATTGAACCTAAATTTTCTTAAAAATTTGGGGATTTCACTTTGATTTTACAATTTTCCCCAAAATCAACATACATCAAAATATATAACCATGAATTTACCAAATTCATGCAAACATTCAACCCATATGGGTTTGGCGTTGAACCGTAATCTTTGGTACCAACCTGTAACGTACCCAACCTCAAAGTTGAGTCTTGTTACTACCATTTTCTACTCGGATACCAATCTATGATGTACCCATCTCCTTTTTTGGACACATTAATACTAAATCGACTAACATATAAATTCAAATGTAGAAATACACACAACATGACATACAAGCTCATGAAACTATCATGAATAATTAAAAACTTGAATGCAAATGATTACATGTGCACAACAATGTTCATACATATAAAATATAGAATAAATGAAAAATCTATCCATAAAATCAAAAAATAAATAATACAATGATCAAAATTTTATCTTTTAAAATGTTTTACACAACCAGTTGTAGACAAAGGATGTTCCACCTAACCATAGACTATGTTGATCCAATTCTCTTAGAGGTAAGTCACCCCCGAGCTAGGACTATGAGTCCACAATGATGGAAAGGATCATATGGGTGTCTATAGTCCACTCTAAACAACTCAAATACCCACTAAAACAGTGACGTGATGCCTACAACAATTCCAACCACCTAGCTCTCTTCCCCATCATTTTTCATAATCCAAGGGATGAGATTTCCTTCTCTGCACCTATTGGCACATGCCTATTTTGGGAGAGAAAAGCCTATGTTTGGGCGCAGGCCTATTTTTGGAAAGAGAAGCCTATTTTTGGGTGAAGGCCTATTTTGGGAAAGAGAAGTCTATTTTTGGAGTGCACACCATATGTGGTAGAAAAGAAGCATGCAAAACATGAAGGAAAAGCAACATGCAGAAGATGAAAGAAAATAAGCATGTGGAAGATGGAAGAAAAGTAGTGTGGCGCACATGTAGATGAACCTATCCATGTTAGGGTTATGTTTTTTGAGGTGAATGTAACGGCTGTAAGCCAATACAATAGTATAAATAAATTCCTAGGAGGTCTAGTAGGGCTGTTCAATTGGTCAAGGAGATATAGTTTGGTCTCAATAAGCTAGTGAGCAGGTTTTTGAGGGTTAGGTCACAAGTTGTGGAGCCTGGTGTGGTATAGTCCACCTCATAGAGGGTAATTACCCTAATTTTTTATTGTAAGCCTGAAGAATGTAATGCACGCAATACATATTTTTTAGAATGATGAATAAAAGAGAAGAAGAGACAAATATTTGTGGACGTAGCCCTAGGGGGGTGAACCATGGTAAACCTGTTGTGTTGATGTGTCTAAATGGTTGTTATATTGTTATGTTGTTTATTAGTTACATAATAAATATTTATATTATATTATCACAACATGCATGCATATTTTTGTTAATGAAGGAATACTAAATTTAGATGAATGGATAATAATGTTGATGCATGAGGAAAAGGAAAATAATATAGTCCCAATCCCTTCCCTGACTGTAGACATATGAGTATTGCAATCCCCCATAATCTATCTCAGGTGAGACTACATTGTGAACTATGTGCATAGCATTTCCTTCTGGTTTACCAACAAATGGGTCAACCCAAGCATCCAACAAATGGTTCCATTGCTAGGACAAACTGCAGAGGATAGATTGGAAGGGATCTGTTGAAGAACAACACGGAGAATGAAAACATAGAATTGAATGTTCAGTCCATGGAATACAATAGAGGTGGATATTGAAATATGGTTAAGGAAAAAGGAACTCGATTTTATGTAGAAGGATAACAGAAACCCTAAATATACACCACACAAATATCTCAACAAACATGTGTTTAGCGACTTGCATGAAGTATTTTTCTTTGAATTTCTGCATCTATTGCAGCAGTGGTTATTTTTGTTGAAGGAAAACCATCCTTAAAATTAGATAAGACAGTTATAGTGGAATCCTATGGAGATCACTCATTTTCAGCAAGTCAATAATAAATTTACGAAATAAGTAGATTTTTGGTTAGACAGTACTATCACAGGGTTTATCACTGAATTTGCAGTTGATACTACAAAGTTGTACACTGTTGTCGAGCATGAATTTTTGAAGGGAACTAGAGGTCGGTACATAATATCACTTTATACTTCCATAAATATTTTATTAAATGACAAAGGCATGATGACCATGGAATCAGACAACTAAAATTCTCGACACACATGGGGGAAGGGGAGAAGCACTGATAGGAGTCTAAGATATGGAAAGGGAGCTGGATAAGGGGAAGAAGAAGGAGGCCATGGACTCAATCATGATGGATGAGGACCATACAAAGGATATAATGGAAAAATATAGAAGGACGTGTAGTGGTATACCTTACCAATATAATATGAATAACAAAAAGAGGGCCATAGCCGATAGAGAGGTCTTGGCGAGTGATGAAGAAGACGTAGAGGATCTTTGGGATGTGGATAATATTGAGGAAATCATGCACGCAAAATATGAAAGGAAAATGATAGGTCTAGGGTTAGGAAGAGAAGGAAGAACTCCAGTCTAGATCATGGTTAGTGTGGAACCTACAAATCCATGTGTGACTAATACACCTGAAGGAATACCATCTTTTAGAAAAACAATTTTTAGTAGAAGAGGGCCAACATGTCAGGAGTCTAGGAGAAGACAAAAAATTGGGGGTACAAGTTCAAAAAGTAACAATCAACTATATACATCACGTAGAGGCGGTAGCTCAACAAGATTCAAAATGGCGGGAGAAGATCCCACTATCATATTACCATAATTTCGTGGTGAGGCATCAGAGGACCCTGAGAATAATTTATTTATCTGTGAAAAGATATGGGAATTAAAGAAGGATACATAGTTGGATATAACATTGAGAGACAACGTGCTATATTGGTACATGAGACTTGATGTAAACAGTCCACAAGGAGCACGAAATAATGTCGCGGAGGTGAAAAATTTGATGGTAAATAAATTTCAAAATCTAAGCTCAGAAGACCAATACATGAACAAAATGATTGAGATCAGGTAGAAACCAGGAGAGTCTGTCTAGGATATTGATCAATGGTTCAAACATATGAAAGTTAATTTGAAGTACTCTATTACTGATATGCAAGCAGTATTAATGACATGCAAGCAATATTTGTGAACTCATTATTACCACACTTGAAGTATCCATTGAGACAACAAAAGTTCCAAACTCAGGTAGAGGATTTGCAAGAAGCCCTGTAGCTGGAAGAAAACCAATATCAACAGACAGGTCCAACAATAGAAGAGCTGAAAGAGGATCTGAAGAATATGACATTTTAGTTGAAGTAGAACAAAGGGAAAGAGAAGAGATAAGTTGTCTGGTGTACGTTATGAAAGATAGAAGGACACCATAAGAATGAATGTCCAACCTTTGCGCAGTACTTGGAAACAAGGGTACCAAACCCCTTGCCAATAGGAGGACCATGGTGTGAAATGTGTAAGACACATAGGCATGATCCATATCATTGTCCAATGATGAGGAAGTATAAGATAGTGCCAAAAATTTCTTAATGCAGATTTTGCAAATCATTGGTTCATGATGACAAGGACTATAGAACACTCGAATTCATTAGAGAGAGAGCTTCAGATACTTATAGGGTTCAAGCATAGATGATGATAAGACAAGCTACATCACATTACAATAATTTGCAACCACAATTCAATCCCACACAACCACAGTATAATACCGCGCAGTATAACCAAATACCCCAATACAATGCACTACGTGAAGATACAGGTGGATTCAGAGGTGGAGGCCATGGAAAAGGAGGATTTGGATAAGGAGAGGGCCAGTAGTCTACCATAATTTTAAACATCCAGGACATTATGAAAGAGACTGTCCACTTCCACATGTGACATGTATGTATTGTCGCACAACAGACCATGACACAGAAGGCTGCCCAATGTTATTGGGGAAAATACATGAAAAAAGGAACCAAAACAATCATAATGTCTAGTGGAATTTCATTGAAGCTAGGGATGATGGGAATAATATCAACATATTTTGTAATGTCCCCACTTTGGGACATCATCGCAGGGCAGATATTTATGATGACCATAGTAGCCAGATGGGTGCTAGAGCGAGTACAGGGGTATTTGAGAGGCATTTTGGGGTCTATCTTTCATTGATGATCATATTCCATCATTATGAGCCATTCCGCATAGGTTGGCTTTGGTTTCGTTGCATTCCAACGATTTCCATGATTTTGACTATTTTGAGCTATATGTCAATGGAATTCACTGAAGAGGTCATTTTGGGCACATTACTTGGAGGAACCTCTTAGTGTAATATCTCATTGGAATCGGCAAGAGAAACACTATAGGATGGGATGGCTAGAAGTGACTTTCAGTGCCCAGGGAAGCCACAAGGAGAGATAAGGAGCTTTTCAAAGGTAAAAAGGTTAATTAATTAATTAAAGTGATT
>JZKD02S0310487.1:552531-586300 GCA_000966675.3 Picea glauca | reverse complement strand
CATTCCTTGGTCTGCACCCAGTGTTCAATGTGGACCACCTTCGGACCTACTTTCCACCTCTACTAGACACATCCGACATGGCAGAACAACTCACACCAACAGAGTTAAATCTAGACTGAATGGAACAAGCCAGAACTGATAAGATCATGGATACACAGATCAAGAACACCCAAAAACAAAGGATACCACTATATCGAGTTGTCAAAGAAGGACAACTCCTTCACCAAGGCAAATGGCTCATCAGGGACCAAGTTCAACAGAAGTTTCCTCATCTCATGGAGGAACTCAACACAATGGGGACCATTGCTTCATGAGGGGGGAGGAATGATCTATGTGGATATTGGTGGCCACCCACCTATTCCACTTGGACCCCCACCATTGCTTCTTTCAGTTTTTCAGTTTTCGCACAGTTTACTATTTTTAGCAGTTTTTTTTGGGTCCTGAACTTCCGGGACCATTTTGAGGCCATAAACGATGTTTTCTTGGGTATGTTTCTCTCACAAACAAACATCTAACGATGCTCTTTTGTCTCAATCATTGTAGGCCTCGGATAGATATTTTCAACGAGCTATCATACACCTAAAACGAAGATCATATGCAAAAATTACGACCCCAAGAAGTTGATGCACCAACTTACCCAAACGAGGCCCACATGACTTTTGGCGCTTCATCTCCTAGGGTTAGGTTTTTGGATGTCTGGGACTTTTGGCATTCCTGTTTATTGTAAAAGGGCCTTCAGAGCCTGATTGTAATCATCTTCTCACAGATGCGAGTAGCGACCACATCTCTTCTCAAAGATAAGCTACCAACGCCCTAGCTAGTTTATTTCCATTCTGTCTGTAAGCATATTTCAGTCATTTGTTGTTAATGAAATGAAGTCTTATTTCCACTGCATCTCTATGTTTATGTGTATTTCTATATTTCATTTTGTTCCTACATAAATCCAGATCAATGGCCTAATAATATACCCTCCTTCATAGAAAAAACAAACTTCTTGGGATTTAAAGAAAGGCCAAACTTCCGGCATTTCAGGAAAACCTTCCTTAGGTGACAGCAGTGCTCCATATCAGACCTGGAGAAGACTGTGATGTCATCCAAATATATCACCACAAACTGGTCTTTCTCTCCTATGAAGGCCATATCCATAGCTCATTGAAAAGTCTCTCCTGCATTCATAAGTCCAAACGACATCTTGGCATACATGAATGTTCCCCAAGGAGTGGTGAAGGTTGTCTTTTGTCTATCCTCGGGCATGATTGATATCTAATTATACCTAGATAAGCCATCAACCATGGATATCTTGGATGCACCAGTTACCTTCTGCAATATGTGTTCCATGTTAGGCAAGGGATATTTGTCTTTCTTTTAGCTTCAGTTCAGGTTCCTGAAGTCAACACAGAGCCTAATTTCACCACTTTTCTTCCTTATCGAGACCAAATTGGCTACCCACTCAGAAAATATCAAGGGAACAATGATTTGGGCATCCAATAGCTTCCTTACTTCTCTCTCCATGACAGCCAACAACATGGGATTTATCTATCTTAACTTTTTCCTAAATGGTTTAGCCTCCTCCTTTAGTGGGATCTTGTGTTCAATGACAGGCGTGTCATATGTCTTGAGGTCTTCATAAGTCCATGCAAACACATCAGCAAATTCTCTTAATAGATTAATATATTCGACTCTCTGTTCTTTTCTCAGGATGCTTGACAACCTGAAAAATTTAGGCTCCTCCTATGTGCCAATGTTACACTCAGCTGAATTGACATCTTCATTCAAAACTTCACCCCTTACTGCCACATCGTTCCCATCGAACAATCTTTCCAACAGGACTAGTCCCTTTGGAATGTGATTGCTAGGCAGCTGAATAATATGGTGATTAGCAATTTTATTTAAAAATACCTTAGGTCAAGGGTGACCTTCAAGGTCAGGGTCTTGATCAATGTGCAATGCAGAAAATTCATCGACAACCTGCAGAAAATTCTTGATTTCCAGATCATCTTCGAATACCTTCCAATGTTTGACATTGTCCGGTACAGATGGCCTATATTTTATCTCAACATCATATTTTCTCTTAGGTTGTAGAGGGATCTTGAATAGACTCGCCGAAACGGCTAAGGAATCGACCAAATCATTTTTCTCCCTTGGAATAAAAGAGATGTTGAAAGCTGAGAAGGAATTGTCAATCAAGTCACACACCTCATTTATGTAGCTCCTGAGCCAAGGATGCTTGGCTTGATAAGCATTTATGACTTGCTGAATAATCATCTTAGCATCTCTGAACACCACTATATCCTCCATCCCCATCTCCTTTGCGGCCCTTAAACCCATAACCAGAGCTTCGTATTTTGCCACATTATTGGTGGCTTCAAATTCTAGCTTGAATGACAGAGACATGGTTTCCTAACAAGGTGACACCAACACCACTCCCGCACCAGTGCCTTTGATAGAAGAAGCCTCGTCGAAAAACATCTTCCAAACAGAGGTGGTTGGAGGAGGCATCTCGTGATTAAAAGGGGGCCACCTTCTGACTTGAAAAGGGGCTTCAGGAGCATCACTGAGCTGCAAGAAACTAGATCCCAAATCAGTGTCTAGTGCAAATATAGGGTGATTGGTGGGGTTTGCCTCATCACTAACAATGTAGGCAAGTTGTGCCTCTCTGTAAAACCTCCTATGTTCCCCTCCAAAGACTGGAATGGTAGCATATGTGAGATCCATTTGTAATGTTCCTCCAAGATTTTTAATCCAAGATCTTGACAACAACATGTCAAACTTGGGAGGAACATCCACTACTACAATGTTCATGACCACACTTTTAATTGGTAGCTAAAACAAAGAGATGACCAAGTCTTTGATGACTCCAAGGCATTTCACCCTCCTTGAATCGAAAGAGTATAAATCATGGTAAGCCTTTGTCACCTCCAGTCCCAATTCTTCCATGACTATTTTGGGCATAAGGTTGTGGGAAGCCCTTGAATCCATGAGGTAATTATGCAACACCTTATCATGTATGTTCATGGATGTGTAGAAGGGAGGGGATGAATCATCTCTGTTTTATACCATGGGAACTAAGACGACTGCTGGATTTTCATCTTGAAGATTTATTGAGTTTGTGGAAGGCTGGGGGGGATCGGATTGTAACATCTTAGAGAGGGACCTTTTGAAATCTTCATTTTTAACTAGTTCTAAGAGGGGTACAGGAATTCTGATCTTATGAATCTCATGCTCAAAACTAAAAGAGGAGAGGGGATTAGGAGGTTCCCTTACCTCGAAAACAGGCTCTTTGGCTGTTGATGAAGTATTCTGAGTTTTCTTTTCTTTAGTAGTTGTGGCAATAGCTTTAACATGCCTTTCTGCTATAAGGGCTTGATCCTGGCAGTCAAAAGTATCATCTTTCTTCTTTGACTAGAGATGGTATCGGTTAGGGGCATTGTTGGCCTTCTCTCCTTTATCCAACTCAATGATTTGGATGCTCATAAGGGATTCTTCATATGCATATTGAGTCAAATGGGTAAAAGGGGAGGTGTCTTCAATGTAGTGAATTTCAGGGTCGAGTTCTTCTATCTCCTCTCCTTCCTCATGAGCAACTATGTTTTTTTGGAGAGGGGTCTGAATCCTCTGATCATCTCTGTCTCTGCTCCTTTGTTCCCTTGGGGAGGCCTGTGGCACATTGTTACCAGGCCTTCTGAAACCTCTGTTATCAATATTCTGGGGATTTCTATACATGGACTTCCCTTCTATCTCCCACCTTTCCATCCTAGTCGAGAGAGATTTCAGCACTTTAGTTACCTCATCCATTTGAGGAGGAAGGGGAGAGGAATAGGATGAGGAGGCTTCATCTCTCCTCCTGGGTATGTCTCTGTCAGCCTTACTTCTGAGTCAGTCAACAACCAATATATTAGACTCTACTTCTATGATCGCATCCTGTACTTGCGCCAGAGTGGTGGCTCTCCTTTCCCTCAACATAAGGTAGAAATCGTGATCAAAAGCGCTAGCATAAGTGATCTTCACAGAGGCTTCTGAGGGCTTAATCTCAGTGGGGATTTTATTGTACATTTTGTTAAATCTTTTGGAGAAGTCAGAAACAGACTCTCCTTCCTTTCTCTTCAAAGATCCAAACTCTGTCATGTAATACATGAAGTCCTTTTTGTCTCCCCACTGTCTCAAAAAGGCATTATCCAAAGCCTCAATCCCATTAATAGATCCAGGAGGCAAGGCCCTAAACCATTTTCTAGCCTCACCCTCAAGGCTATGGATGAAAATCCTCATCCACACATCTGCATGCATGATTACTTGGTCATCTGTAAAACTGTAAAAGGATTCAAGGTGTTCTTCTGTAGTTATGTCCCCCTCGCCTATAAACTTGGGCAGATTCTTGAGGTAGCCATTTGCTGGAAGGGAATTGAGAGGCTGGGGTAGCAAAAGGGGAGCATACCTGGGGGCTATAATAACCTCCATTCTGTTCATGGGGGGATTTTCTCCTACCAAAGGGATATTATGTGGAGGAGAAATTAGAAGGGAAGGATCTTGAACTGAGGATACTAGAAATAGGCTTACAAAGGTAAGGGAAGTGATAAGGGTTTCTCCCTCTAGTCCAAAACCAGGAGGAGAAAACTCGACAGGAACACTTCCGAAATTCAGGAAACGAGAGGTTTCAGAAAAAGGTTTGTTGCGAAGATGAGGGGAAGAAAAAGGAGTTTCTACAGAAGGAGACGGAAAAATACCTAGTCTGGCGGTGGAAGTTTCTCCTTGGGGGGCGTTTCCTCTTCTGAAATTTTCCTGTGGCTCAGCTTCAGGCATAGCTAGAGGCAGTTGTGGATGGGACCACATGTGTCTACCTCTGAAAGTCATAATTAAAAAGGAAGGTTCGCCATAGTGGAGTCGTCACAATGTAGTCGCCAAGTGCAGCGTAGAAATCTTCAAAGGCTCTGATGCCTGATGCACCTTTAGAATCAGAGGCTTGATGTTGTTCAATCTTGGGGAAAATTTTCAACTTCATCCCCGACAATGACACCAAAAATGTTAGCGTCGGAAGTCACTCCTAGATTGCGGCAGGAGAAGAGCCCAACGCCCATCAGTTTATGTCACAAATAATTTAATGGGGTGATCGGATGGATAGAGGCCTAGGAAGATATCACCCTAACTTGGAAAATCAGGCCTGGTATGTAACAACAGAAGAGGTCTTGATCTAACTTCAGTCAGTGAGTTGATTATAAATTGACCAGATGGAAGACTGGGTAAGAGGAGGGAGCAAGACTGCCTTGGGCACCAGGCCTTTCGACAACTTGAAGAGGAAAAACTTAGAATACAAAATCCTCTTGGTTCATAGTTTCAAGGAACTGAAAGGTGACTTGACTGGATCTTCCAATTCCAAGTCATTCAGCGTTGAGAAAATACAAGAACTGATTAGAAACAATGCAACTATTACAGTGATTCAACATACATCATCCTATAATGGTGCAACTCGACTGGATCCTCCAATTTTGAGTGTTTCTAACATAGTGTAAACAGAGAGATGGAAAGAGGCTAACCTTCATAAGGCAAGAAGTCTCATGTGCCAATACATAACCAGGGAAACCAGTGCTTCATAAAAAATTTACAATCGGGAGCCTCGCTCAACCATTCCCCCTTACAAAAATACAAAATTGAGTACATATACTCCTAAAATTTTGCCCAGCAGAGGCATCTCAGGAATTTCAAGGTGTGGCGCCTTCTCAGTCAAATCTGGCCTGAACTCCTTTGTGAGACGTCACCTTAACTTTGCATGGACTTTGCAGGGGGGGTAGCTGAAACATTAAAGGCCGAAATAACGTGTGCAGACTCCTCTGGTCAGATGATAACTTGGCATGGCTTTTTTGGAGAAAACCAGCATACAGGACCATATCGGGTAGACTGCCTACTAGAACCTCCATGTTTTTCATTTAGTGAGTGAGCCGAGGTTTCAACTACCTCCATCCACCTTCATTTATTTTTAGAAAGGACAAAGATCGAGGTCGATCTGAACTGGTCTCTCGAGAATGCATTGATACCTTCTGCAGCTAAACTTGGTGCTTTGACCCTTTGCACAGTTCTTTCCATCACCCCCAGGTGACCACAAGATGTGACCCTGTGCCTATCTTCAAAGGCACTTTCGTCATTTCGCGTTTCGGCAATTTGAAATGCAGCGCAAGGATGAGACCCTCTACTCTCTCGAAGTCCTAGTAGCCGAAATGACGAAATGGCTTGATCGTGCACCACGCGTCCCATTGGATGGATGACCTAGATCAACACTTGAAAGAATGTGGGACCACCTCTGGCCTGGACCCTTTCGACATTTCGGGCTTCGAGGATTTGAAATGTAGCGCAAGGATGAGACCCTCTGCTCTCTCGAAGTCCTGGTAGCTGAAATGCTGAAATGGCTTGATCGTGCGCCATGCATCCCATTATATGGATGGCTTAGATCAACACTTGAAAGAATGTGGGACCGCCTCTAGCCTGGACCCTTTCGGTGTTTCGGGCTTCGCGGATTTGAAATTTAGTGCAAGGTTGAGACCCTCTACTCTCTCGAAGTCCCGGTAGCCAAAATGTCGAAATGGCTTGATCGTCCACCACGCATCCCATTGGATGGACAACCTAGATAAACACTTGAAAGAATGTGGGATTGCCTCTGGCCTGGAGGCTTTCGGCATTTTGGGATTCGGGGATTTGAAATGTAGTGCAAGGATGAGACCCTCTTCTCTCTCGAAGTCCTGGTAGTCGAAATGCCAAAATGGCTTGATCATGCGCCACGCATCCCATTGGATGGACGGCCTAGATCAACACTTGAAAGAATGTGAGATTGCCTCTAGCCTAGACCCTTTGGGGTTTTGGGCTTCGGGGATTTGAAATGCAGTGACAGGATGAGACCCTCTATTATCTCGAAGTCCCGGTAGCCGAAATGCTGAAATGGCTTGATCATTTCGTGATTTTGGCCATAGGAGATGAGCTCAGGCACTTGACCACATGCAACTCAGCGGCCCAAACTTACCTAATGGCCGTCGATCTTCCCCATCTGTGGATCTTCATTGTTGAAAGACAAAGTGCCCGCTCGCTTGATTTTAAGCCAGAAATGGGCTTCTTCTGTGGGTTGTGCTCGACGCTCATGGCTGCGGCCTTTGAATAAAACACACTCGACCAGTTTTCAAATCCCACTTCTATGCATTTACACCAGGGGCCTGAAACCGAAAGAAAATGCCAACTGACAAGAATTTGTGCTAACAGAATGAAAAAGCCCGAGGATTTTGTACACTTGGAGGACATCACCACCTTGGAAAAAGATTTGATCAACCTGACCAAGTTAGATGAGGAAACATCGATGGATTCACAATTTGAAATGGGTCAGAGCTCTGAAAACCCCAATGGAAGCACAAACCCTAACCCAAAAACACCTGCAGAACCTAAGGGAATGGAGGGAAAAAAATAGGGACATGTCACAGAGGAGGTGTTGGTCAAGGATATTACAAACCACCGAGAGATCGAAGGAGAGGAATAATACATGAAAAAAACAATGGTAGAAGGCCACCCAGCCGTCATCCAGAAAAGAAAGGTGCCTAATGCAACTGAGATCACACTCCCATACATCTTGGACGTTGTGGTCACAGTGGAAGATATATTGGGGAAAGTGTCGAAGTTGAGATACTCTGACCATGATGTTCGAGACATGGTGAAGTTTCCAGACCTTGCGTAGGAAACATATTTGGAGGACATGGGGGATATAGGACCCCTAGGAAGACCCATCTTGGCGCCCACGCACTGGATTACAGGGATGTATAATTTGGGTATCATGAACCTACTGGATATACTGCATTTCAAGCACGGTAAGAATGTGGGACTGTGTGCAAAATAGTTATTGTACAGGGTACATGGAGGTATCTTGTGGATATATAGGTCAGTCCCCATTGATGTTGATTTGATTTCCAAAATTACATGGTTTCCCACTATTGGCGCACAACCTGAAGAGTACCTAGAGAATAAAACACAAGAAAAGGAAATTACAGAGATAGTGAAAGCACAGTTTGAAATAAATAGGGGGAACCAGGGTATTGTCATCAAAGACATCAACAACGTTGTGATGAGGTTCACTAGAAATATAATGGATTTCAAATTGTTGATTAAGTGTAGGACGGAAGAGGCCTCAGTAGGCGTTATAGCAGTATCCATGCAGTGCACAAAAGGAGTAATGTTTAGTTGGGAGCCATACCTATTAAATCAATTTTTGATTGACTACATGGATGCACAGGACAATGGAACCAATTTCCATTATTCATGGCTCCTCATACTCATTACTTTGGTAGGTTGGTAGGAACCAAAGTTCTTAGATTTTGTAGAAAGGAAGGGGAAGTTCCACGCAACAAGATATGAAACCCTCTGGAAAGATAAGGACAATAAGAATCAACAATCAAAGTGTTTTCCATGTTTTTGGAAGACATGCAACAAAAAAAAACAAATGTCTGGAGGATTCTAATTGAGGTGGTCTTGGAGAAAAAAGGTATTGCCAAGTTTAATGCATCTGTTAGACCTTGACCAAGTTTTGAAGAATACTTGGTCATATTTGACCATTTTTGGGACTGCAACAACTTGCCAAAGATGGAGCGCAACGCGAAGTGGAAATTAGGGAAGCAAGACCTATTTTTGGGTCCCTTTTAGGGTTTTGGGTTGATTTAAAGGGAAATGAATGTCAGCCCGTGGGTTTACCCATGCTTAGGCCCATTTTGTAATCTATAAATAGATACTTAGGCAATGTAAGTAGAGGGTAGTAGTACATCTATGTGATGTTAGAAAAAAGCTTAGTGCTAGTAGATGGATCTGTGTGATTGGATGTATATTGCAAGTGCTCTGTGCATTATTGTAAGGAGATTGAAAAGCTAAGTGCAAGTTGTTGTAGTTTTGTGTTGAAGTGCAAGGAAGAAGGATATAGTGAGCTGCGCAGATCTTCTGTCCTGTGTGAAGAAAGGGTCACTGAAGCTCTGTGTTGTAACCACTTGACCGAGATAATATAAAGAAGAAGACTTTGTGTACGTAGCCCCAGGGTGGGGGTGAACCACAGTGACTATGTGTATTGTGCTATGTGCTTCGACCTAATGTGTTTATCTCCTTCTTGGCTAAGTGCTTGCTGTGATTAAATAGATCTAGTTATGCTCTGTGCTTATGATATATGGATGAATGTTAGATCTGATATATAAGATTCTTAGTGCTTGATCTACTGAATCTAATCTATGTTTCTATGGCTAAGTATTGAATCTTCTTTAGTCTAAGTATTCACTGCGATGCTCTGTGTTATATGCGAAGTACCATAAAGGTTAAATATTGATGAATGATCTATCCTAAGTTCCCTATAAAATATATAATAACAGATCAGTGTCCCAGCTAAGGTTGTAGACATTTGAGTCCTGTAACCACCCCTGCCTCTACCTCGGGTGAGACTTCATCTGCTTCGCAGGTGTTTCTGAAAGGGCCAGTAGTTAGGGTTTTGTTGGTGCACTCTTGAGCGTTGAACCCTGGGTCTGCCCCTGTGCCAACAAATGGTTCCGTTGCCAGGACCTAGAACTATGATTGCTGGGAACTAAAGAAGAAAAAGATTGTGCGAAATAAGCTCTATGCGTAGATCTATTGCCCTATTGCGCAGTATTCTACTTGACCTATGAAGCTTGGTGTCGAGAAAGAAAGGTCATATATTAAGGAAAGAGGTTAGATCTGCAAGAAAGAGGTTGATACTGAAGAAAATAAGTGATATATGAACACTTTATACTCTAATAAAGGTAAAAGTAGAAATTTCTGAGAAAAGAGGTAAGATCTGTAAGGTCCAGCCTCTAGTAAAGGCAAGAATAGTTCAAGTTTTAGATCTAAAAGATTTATGCTCTATATAGGTAAGATCAATGGAATTTTTTTTGTTTATGAAGCATGAATTTAGGTAAGCTTGATAAATTTTGTTCTAGCCTGAAAACTAGAGCATTGTTAGATAAAATAAAGTTTGATATGAATAGATCTGATAGGAATCATGAAAGATATGTTATACCTATGCATAGACAGAATTTTTGGACTAACCAATGGATGCAGAATCCTAGAAAGAAATTTTTGCAGGCTAGACATCATGATCCTAGCGTGCAGTACAAGAAAAGTTGGGGATCATGGACGAGAAAGAGAGGATTAACTCTTTGTTACAATTGCAGAAGACCAAAACATATTTCTAAGGAATGCCCTGGGAGAAACCTTAGCTACCTTTGTTGTAAAGTTATGGACCATGAAGTATTGGATTGCCCTAGAATGATTGCTAGACTTGAAAAACTGAATATGGAACAAGCAAACTCTGAAAATACTAAAATGGAAGAGACTAAATTTATGGAAGAACCTCAGAAAGAATAAGAGATCATGTTACTGAAAATAAAAGAAGCCCTACATGATCATAAGGATGTCAGTTTTTCAGAGATCTTCAAAGAAAAGGAAACAATCAAAGTAAGAATAGGAGACTTTGACATTGATTGTACTCTAGATGAGGGAACACTGATGAACATTATGACATAAAGTACTTGGGAAACCCTAGGATGGTATGCTCTGTTCCCTTCAATAGGAACCATCAGATTACTTAAAAGAAAAATGGTAACCCTATGTGGCAGAATTACCCAGATAGCTATGAGTACCCATGGAACTTTGACAGAGGAAGAGTTTGAAGTCATTAGATTTATTGAGGACCATGCTCCATTTCCATATTTGTTAGGAAAGATCTAGATTAAAAGAGACTAGATCCAGAGGAAAGAAGAAAAGGAAGCCCTAGAACAGAAGAAGCAATAACTCATGGAATTTATGACTAGAAGGATCGCCTACTTGATGGAGGAACAAGAGAATAGATCTTAGTTGTTAAACACCAAGGACCTGGATGTCGAAGCTAGAAGAGCATTAGAGGAACCAGAGAAGATTGGAATACCTAATCCATATGATGAAGGAGTATTACCCTTGGATCTGAAGAAAGAACCTAAGTAGCGTGAATTGACTATGTCGAGAGAAGATAAGACTCAGAATGGAAAAAGGATGACTGAGACTAAGCTCACTGGGAAAAAGGCTAGGAAGCTAAGTAAGAAGAGGGCCAAAATCAGAAAGTTATAAAAGACTCCAGAGGAAACTTCGCAGAAGGAAAAATCATAAGAATTGAGCTTCGCCGAGATATCAAAATAGCAACATATGACACTTCACCATGGTGCAACAATATAGCCGTTGGACCGATATAATCGTTCGACTTCTGCCCCAAACGGGTCGAAAAGCAATTATCGGTTCCCACTAGACCGTTGGACAACACCAGAAAAGATAGAAAGGAGTTAATGAAGGCCCCATATCCATTGCAAGAAGACCGTTTCTAAGTTTCCCTACTTAGTCCGTCGCACCATGCACCGAGAATACTTTTGATAAGTGATAATTTGATCCTGAAACTTGAGATTACTTCACCCTATGATCATTTCCTTGTTCCCATACTATTCATTGTAGTCTCTAAATTCATTTTCACACCTGAGCTAGTGGACCCAAGCTTGTATGTCGGACGAGCTCGGTGTTGTTGAGAAAGTAATTGAAGAAGTTTTGATTGACCTAATGGATGAGAGAGTCATGTCAGAGAGAAGGATGTTTGTAGGTGTTCAAGAATCATCGACAGGAGGAGTCCAAGATTCTCCCTCCACTTCTCGCGGAGCAGGACCTTCCAGAACCACGACTGAGACAAGAACAAAGCACAGAGACGATATTGCAAATGCCAAGCTGATCCCACGTATTCTGCCAGTGTACATACAACCTTTGAGTGGTAAGATTAACTGCGACAATGTACCCAGAGACTTTGAGTACACCTTGATCATCGTGTATCTTTTGAAAGGGGTGTGTGCAGTACATGTTGACCAGGATAAGCTCACAACACTGAAATTTAATGATTTTGACCTTGGAGATCGCAAAACCTACAGCATGTTAGCTCCACATAAATACTTAACCAAGACCAAAGGGAGAAATCCTAAGATTGTATTGTAGTCCTGGACCCAGAACCTTGTGCAGTCCATACTGCTCAACGTAATGGAGATCCCTTACTTCGGCAGAAACCAAGAAGTCAACGCATGTGTCAGGTTGCTATTGTCTTACTACCACAGTGAATACTTATGGTTGGACCTGCATCACTATGGATCCAACTCTAATCAATCGAATCACAAGACTTAGCATGCAAGGACCTGACCCACAGGACTTTTACCCGGTAAAGACCTCAGACCGAGGACTATCACAGTGGATAAAGGAAACTTATGGCGATGTAGAGAAGGGTATGCAAAGCTACAAGGTAGCCTCTATCCAGAGTGGCACAATGCACCTTGCATCTCAACTGATTGTGGGCAAGTTAGTTTGTAAGAACATACCAATACAAGTGACTAGCTTTGTAGTTTACCTCATAGGGAAGTGTGCCGAGGGAGTACAAATGAATTGGGCACAGTATCTTGTAAACTAGTTAGAGCTAGATTGCAGAGGAGTGCAAGACCAAGGGTATGAGTTCCACTTTAGTTGGTTTCTCATACTCATCGCTTTCATCACTTGGGAACTGCCAGAGGGAGCCACTTTTCTGGAGATACAACCTTTTGAACCACTAGCCATGAAGTTTTGTACGCTATGGTACTCCAACGACATGAACAAGTAATGGCAGTCCAATGTTGTCTTCCACACCTACTTCAACCAACTGAAGAATGCAATTCAGTCTACACCGTGAATCACCCCAAATGTACTGCATAGATTTAGACCTTTGATGAAATTTAGCGCGAACCGCCACTTCACCTATATTACAGTGCGTGGTTATGAGCATAAACAACAACTCCAATCCTACTACAAGATGAAAGAAGATGACTTGGAGGAGATTACCAAGGAATGGTCAGCATACCTCCTTATTGCAATAGACCCTACCGACATGTTCGACGAGGAAAGCCCTGAAGCTATGATGGATACACCTAGGAAAAGAAGGACTAAGAAGGATGAATAAGTTGAAGATGTCCCTAACACGTCCAGAAAGACTACTTCACTCTCACCTACGCAGGGAGGTGATGGTGATGAGCTAGGAAGTATAGAAGTTGAGAAAAACATAGGCGAGGCTACTCCACCTAGAGAGGAGGAGGATCCCTCCATGAAAACAAAGATGAAACAACCAAAACCCTCCTCCCGAAAGAAAGCTAAGGCCACCCGGACCACTCTTAAAACTACCCTTACCCCGGATGACTTCGACTTCTTAATTGTTGCGCTGAATGTTGTTTCACTAGAGATCCCAGAAAAGCAAGAAGAAAAGCAGGAAGAGTTATTCAACCGAATAAAGGATGAACTCAAATAAGTGCAGTAGGCACTCCAATCCAACCAAGTAGTTTCTGCAACACCCTTGATAAGTGAAACATTAGGAGCAGGCAATGAGCCCACTCAATTACACCAGATCGTTGATCAAGTTGAATCTCGCCTTCGACGAGCTCAAGAAGACACAACACAAGCCACCCAAAATTTAATGAAAGCACAAAAAGAACTTCTAGAACAACAGAATGAGGAAGAACAAGAAAATATTTCCCTGAAAGCGAAGTGGGATGAGGAAAAAGAACAGTTGCTAGTAGAGCAACTTGAAGTATAGGAGAGGGTTCACAAGGCACTGCACTTTGTAACAATCATAAAAGTGAATATGGAAGACCGTCTCCCACAGTAGGTGACCCAAATGGAAGAAGTAATCCAACAAATCCAATAGTGCATCACAGATATGGAGCTCCGCACCGTGCCCAAGACCCCCAAGAAATAAAAGATCTAAGAGAGGCCATTGCTCGAAGCGTAGTTGGCTGATTAAAAACCTTTGCCTTGGAATGTAAGAAGCTGAGCACTAGAAGCGCCTAAACTTATGAAACCCTCACAAAGAATCCAGAATTGTAGACATTGGAGGCATAGCTCTAAGAGTCAAAGAAGCATGCAGACATGCTATAGGCACAAATAAAGACTTTGACCCCAGTCGAAAGAATGAAGAGGTTCACAAAACAATGCACAACCCAACAACAAGCACATACGTTGCAAAGTAAAGTGATGGAAGTCTCCCAACGACTTTAGCTAATCCAAGAAAAGGCATGCCAAATGTTCGTTGAACTTGAAAGCCAGGGATATGAACTCGAACAAGTTGTCATCACTACAGAACAACACCTGGAAGGACCGCTCAATGACACAGTTATCCAAGAATTTACTGAGCAAGAGGTTGTCGCACTGCAACAGGTCGAAGCAGCGCAAGCCAAGCTTGAGGCATTTGAGGAAGAATTGATAAGACCTGAGTGACTTGGGACGATTCACAGGTGAGTGTTGGGGGCATGTTGGTCCTTGACCAAGTTTTGAAGAATAATTGGTCATATTTGACCATTTTTGGGACTGTGACAGCTTGCCAAAGATGGAGCGCAATGCGAAGCAGAAATTAGGGAAGCAAGACCTATTTTAGGGTCCCTTTTAGATTTTTGGGTTGATGTAAAGGGAAAGGGATCTCCGCCTATGGGTTTACCCATGCTTAGGCCCATTTTGTAATCTATAAATAGATACTTAGGCAATGTAAGTAGAGGGTAGTAGTACATCTATGTGATGTATAGAAAAAGGCTTAGTGCTAGTTGTTGGATCTGTGTGATTGGATGTATATTGCAAGTGATCTGTGCATGATTGTAAGGAGATTGAAAAGCTAAGTGAAAGTTGTTGTAGTTTTGTGCTGAAGTGAAAGGAAGAAGGATCTAGCAACTGTGCAGATATTCTGTCCTATGTGAAGTAAGGGTCACTGAAGCTCTGTGTTGTAACTTCTTGACATAGATAATATAAATAAGAAGACTTTGTGGATGTAGCCCCAGGGTGGGGGTGAACCACGGTAACTGTGTGTATTGTGCTCTGTGCTTCAACCTAATGTGTTTATCTCCTTCTTGGATAAGTGCTTGTTGTGATTAAATAGATCTAGTTATGCTCTGTGCTTATGATATATGAATGAATGTTATATCTGATATATAAGATGCTTATTGCTTGATCTGTTGAATCTAATCTATGTTTCTATCGCTGAGTACTGAATCATATTTATTCTAAGTATTCAATGCGATGCTCTGTTCTATATGTGAAGTACCATAAGGGTTAAATATTGATGAATGATATATGCTAAGTGCCCTATAAAATATATAATCATATATCGGTGTCCCAGCTAAGGTTGCAGACATCTGATTCCTACAACCACCCTTGCCTCTACCTCAAGCGAGACTCCATCTACTTCATAGGTGTTGCCCAAAGGGTTGGTAGTTAGGGTTTTGTTGGTGTTCTCTTGAGCGTTGAACTCTGGGTTTGCCCCTATTCCAATAGCATCCAAACATCACATGTGGATCTAGGCCACAAGGGACCCACAAAAAAAGTGCTTGGAAATGTGGTACTTCATATCAAGGGAAGAGGTTGACTGGATTTTCAAAGACTAGCCTGCAGAGTGGAAGGTGGCAGAAACAAAGAAAGAATCCAAACCCAAGGAGCAAGTAGAGGCAGGCACATCGACAAAGACAAGTAGTCTGGATGACAACACCAGAAAGGATACAAAGAACACTTAAGCGTCAGGAGGCATTGTAGCAACAAAAAATCCCAGGAAGAAAGAAACAATGTCAAGGGCCAAATTCCATGGCGATGAGAATAATGGAGAAACCTCTTAGCCCGAAGAGGAGGATGCACAAACAAAGAAGATTGGGGTACAACCCTCACATATGAAGAGAACCAAAATGCAAGAGGAGGAAACATGAAATAAAATGACATACCACAATAAGCCTCTAGTAGTCACAATTACATAGGACGATGTTGAGTTAGTGGCAGAAAAATTCCAAGACAGAAGTGAAGATGTAGTACATGCAATAGAGGTGAAAAGGGAGGAGATCATGGAGAATTTGGTGGAATTCCATGAGAATCAACAAAGGCAGCATATTCCTATAGTGAAATAATTTACAGCACAACATATGGAGAAGACACAACAAGAACCTGCACAAAAGGAACAGGAAGAAACAATTCAACCAGTGGTGTAGGGCAGTGACGCCTTCAAGGTCACACAACAAATGCTAAGAATTGAGGAGGAGACAACACATAAGTCAGTTAGGGACATAGAACAACTTGAGTTGGTTATGGAATAGATACCTACAAAGGCACTATACAAACTACAAGGAAGTGTGATGAAAGAAGTCCAATCCAGAGCCCGTGCAGATGCTACTAATTTGGAAGTTGGTAGGGAGGTTACATAAGTGTTACAAATTACTTATGACCAGTTGACAATGGAGGAAGGACGAGGAGAAGAAACAAGAATACAAATTAGAGAAGTGACTGACATAAGTCTATAACAACATACCAGACTGTGCACAAGAGCTAGAAGGCACACCAAAAGGGAAGTTTCATAGGATTGGGCATCTCATGGAGAAATAAAAAATAGGAGATCACAGAGTTCACAGAAAAATTGAATCCCACTACACGCCCATAATTTAGAGATCAAATAGAAAAAGAGGCTAATGCGCACATCGATAGTATTGCACAAGAAGTTAAGGTCATAGAAGAATTCTATGATAATACTACTCAAATGTGGACCAGCATGGAGGAAAGTGAGAAAATACAACAACTGGACCAGAAGAAAGAGAAGATAATTGCATACATTCAGTACTTAAAGTAGTAGCAGAAGGAAATGGCCATCTTAGAGAGAATGAGGAGTGCACAAGATATGAAGAACCTGCAGGCTAAGCTAAAGGCTGCACAGGTGGACAAACAAGCAAGACAGGCTCAACTAGAGCCATTACAGTAGGAAGTGGAGAGGATTATAGAAAAAAATCAAGCAGAGAAAGGGAAATAGAGAAAATTCATGTGGAATCTAGAGAAGTGTTGGCAAAGCACATTACAACGTAGATTGTGGAAAAGATGGAAGAGAAGAGCACAAAAGTTAAAGAGAAAGTCACTCAAGTGGAAACGGTGTTCTATTAGTTTCATCTAGCCATCCAGAATGTCAACTAAGGATGAGTGGCTTGGGAGGAGCCGCATGTCGGTGTCGGGGGCGTATTGGTACATGCCTTTTTTAGGAGATAAAATTCTATGTTTGGGCATAGTCCTATTTTGGGAAAGAGAAGCCTATTTTTGGGTGCAGGCCTATTTTGGGAAAGAGAAGTATATTTTTGGAGTGCATGCCATATGTGCTGGAAAATAAACATGTAGAAGATGAAAGAAAAGAAACATTCAAAATATGAAAGAAAAGAAGCATGTGGAAGAAGGAGGAAAAGAAGTGTGGCGCACATGCAAACAAACCTAGCCATGTTAGGGTTAGGTTTTTTTACATGAATGTAATGTCTATAAGCCAATAGAATAGTATAAATAGAGGCCTAGGAGGTATAGTAGGGTTGGTTAATTGGTCAAGGAGATATAGTTTGGTCTGAATAAGCTAGTGAGAAGGTTTTTGAGGATTAGTTCACAGGCCGTGGAGGCTGGTGTGGTCTAGTCTGCCTCATGGAGGGTACTTACCCTCATTTTTTATTGTAATTATGAAGAATCTAATGCGAGCAACATAGATTTTGCAGAATGATGAATAAAAGAGAAGAAAATACAAATATTTATGGGTGTATCCCTAGGGGGGTTGAACCACAGTAAACCTGATGTGTTAATGTGTTTGAATGATTGTTCTATTGTTATGTTGTTTATCAGTTACAGAATGAATGTTTATCTTAGATTATGGCAACATGCATGCATAGTTTGGTTAATGAAGGAATACTATATTTAGATGAATGCATAATAATGTTGATGCATGAGGAAAAGACACAGAATGTAGTCCCAATCCCTTCCATGACTACATAAATTTGAGTATTGCAGTCCCCCATAAGCGATCTCGGGTGAGACTATGTTGTGCACTCTGTACACAACATTTCCTTCTAGTTTAACAGGAGGGATGATAGTTTCAGGGTTTTGTTGGAAACCTTTGAGATGAGAACCTAGGTCATCCCAAGCATCCAACAACACCACAGTCACTCAAACAATATCCATCCCTTCCAGGGCTCCAACACAAACCAACTAGGAATATCTATATTGGGGGCTCTAGTAAATCCAATTGCAATAGGAGTTCTCACATAGCATTTATAAATGATCTTGGATAATTTCCTCATTAGGAAACACTCATAGGAATACCAACCTCATTCTTAGCAGAATTAATAGCTTCAACAAGCTATCCTCAATACCCACTATGTTTGGCCATTGTTTTTCAACACTTAGTTCTGTGTTTCCTCTCTTATGTCTAACTGTAAAAACCCATCTCTCCTCTACCCTAATTTTCTCGTCTCGCATGCTTTCTTGACTCTTACCCTTCCACCCAAGGATTATTACACTCAACCCATGTTGTCATAACTAAGTGGGCTAACTTCCTCACCCAACCTCTTACATGAATTCATTGATTGAGTGTTTAATAAGTCAAAGGGATAAATAGTTAAATAAAAAACTAATTAATGAAGATGGATTAAGACTCAAGGCATATGGAAACCCTTCAAAATCCCCATTAAGCCCCCCCTCTCTTGTGTAATAATATTCCCCATTAATCTTGTCCTTACCCATCTACAATCGACAGTGTATTTCATTTTATTATTTTTCAATATACAATGTTTACATATTAAATCACTTGGCCCACAACCATTTATAATACTTACAAATATACAATGTTACATTGGGGATCAAATTTGGGGTGTTATAGTGAATATGTTGATTTATTACTCGGCTCCTTGAGTTTATCTCCTTCTCTATATTCCAAGGAAAATTTGGAGAGGGTATCGGTTTCTTCACAAGTAAGTAATTAGATATATGTTGGTTATTTTACTTGGATGGTTTTATTTTCTTGACATGTCTCTTGGGAGGAAGAATAAATTTTACTATGCCCATTTGTTCGAAAATGGTAATGGATGTCTCAAATTTATATTCATGTTTTTTGAAATTGCTTTAATACTATTGTGGATAATCTATGAAAGATTCATTACTTCTAGTGCTAAAGTTTTCATAGTCCAAGTGATGCATAGGAATTAGATATTTTTTCTTTAGACTTTCACTCGAGTTCAATCGATTATGATATTTTTGTGGAGATACAAAGTTCGAGCACAAATCTATGAAACTTGCACAAAAGGGAGGGACTAGTAAGAAAGAATCGAATATGTGGCCTAGAATTCATGCCTAGTAAGATTTTAATTGATTTTAAAAGATGGTTTCAGTCTAAAATCTCATGACATATGCAAAGAGGCTTTGTCATATGATTCCAAGACAAGAAATTCCTCAATGTATGGTACTTGTCATCAATATATCTTGGTTACTTTCAAGATATATGATATCCCAAATATTGTTTGTTTACTTAAAATTTAAAATAGATCTAGAGATTCATAATGTGTCATCTAGCAACACCATAAATCATTACAATGACAAGACTAGGTGAATTTGTTTTTCTTCGAAGTTTAAAATTCGATTGAAGGATTAATTTTTTCTAGTGCAAACTTGAGGAGGAATCAAGTTAAATATCGAATTAAAATATTTCCATAAAATTATATGAGAAAAATAGTAGATCATGTTTACGCAATTTACAAAGGGACAAGTGCAGCATTATCTGAACATCTTGTTGATATTTAGAAGGCCCTACTGAAGAATATGCGTAACAATGATGATATCAAATTTACCACAATTCAATTTTCTACCATATATATGATTTTGTAATAAATTTCTACCTAGTTCTACATCTATTTGTGTGAAATATCCATGCATTCCTACTAATGTCAGACATAATCTTGGGTTATTTAGGGTTTGAGTTCCTACCAAGATGCATGCACTGAGTATTGAGAGTTTCAACATTCTGACATTGAAATACTATCTTTGGTGTCACCATTTAGAGGTGCTTGTATTATGTTTCAACTTTTGCTAGACAACGATGTCTTGCATAATGCCTAGGAAGTTTTTGAGAAGATTCCCATTCAATTGTAATCATGGATTGTTAGAAGGCATTGGAGAATAGTTGTTGGCATAGGGGCAGACCCAAGGTTCAATGCTACAACAGAGAACCAACAAAACCCTAACTATCGACCCTTTCGGAAACACCTGTGAAGCAAATTAAGTCTCACTCGAGGTAGAGGAAGGGGTGGTTGCAATACTTAGGTGTCTGCAAACTTAGCTGGGACATAGGTCTATGATTACAACAATTAGCAAGAACTTAGCATAGATCATTCATCAATATTCCACTTAGATCTACCTCATCGACGAAACAGAGCATCGCAACATTCACTTAGGTCTAGGTTATTTTAACACTTAGCAACAACAAGACGGATCAGATCTGGTAGACCAAACACTTATCATATTCATACACATCGGATTTAGCATTCATATACATCTCTAGCACTAATCATAAGCAAGTTTATCTAATCACATCTAATCAATTAGCAATACACAACATCTAAGAATTAGCACAAAGCACAACACAGATTATTTACATGGTTCACCCCCACCTTGGGGCTACGTCCACCAACTCTTCTTCTTTATTAGCTTTAATCAATTCGGTTATAGCACAGAGCTATCAAAATCCTACTCTGCATAGGAAAGGAGATATGCGCGCACCTTTCCAGATCCTCCTTCCTCGAGTATATCCAGCACAGAGCCTCCTTACAATCTGTGCACTCGACACTTACAACACTTGCACTCAGCTCTACAAGTCAATCACATAGATCAATTCTAGCACTAAGCCCTTGGATACTATTCTCCTTTACTTACATTTCCTAGATATCTATTTATACATTACAAAAGTGGGCCTAAGCATGGGTAAATCCATGGGTCAATATCCCTTTCCCATTACATATTCCCAAAACCCAAAAAGGACCCAAAAAGGAGGTCTAGCTTCCGTAATCTCCACTTCTCTTTACGCTTCATCTTCGACAAGCTATCGAAGTCACAAAAATGGTCAAATATGACCAAGTATTCCTAAAAACTTGGTCAAGGGCCAACATGTCCCCAACACTCACATGTGACTCATCCCGAGTCACTCAGGTCTGATCAATTCTTCCTCGAATGCCTCAGGCTGCTTCAACTTGTTGTTGTGCCACAACCTGTTGCTCAACGAACTCTTGGATGAGTGCATCATTTACTGGTCCTTCGAGGCGCTACTCTACTGAGATGACGACCTATTCTAGCTATGTTCCTTGGGTCTCGATCTCTGAAAATAGCATGCATGCCTTATCCTGCATGGGTTGGATTCATTGAGTGACCTCCATTACTTTACTTTGAAGCTTGTGAATATGTTGTTGGGCGGTGTGCTACACTTGATACTGCTTCATTCTCTCTATGAGTGATAGGGCCTTCAGTTGCACCTGTAGCTTTTCGGCTTCATGCTTCGCCTCCTAGAGGTACGACTCCAATTTATGCAATTCTGTATTCTCGTATAGGTTCTCATATATCCACGCACTTCTTCTACTTAACTGTTTTCATTCCTCAGTGAGTTCTTTAATCCTTTCTAATTTGCTTTGGGTGGTCATTTCTCTTTGGTCATGCACTTCTTGTTGGGTACTTGGTATGGTTTGAATCTCTAATTCCATGACTCTTTGTTGAATTTGTTGAATAACTTCAGCAAGCTTCATCACTTGGCGTTCTATGGGTTCTTCTACCTTCTTCTCTAAGTTGGTCACAGAGCGAAATGCTACGTTGACTTCTTATTCAATCCCTATTTTCTTCACGAGCAACTGCTCTTTCTCTTTTTGGATCTTCGCTCTGTCTTCTTCAAATTTTGCTTGGAGAGTTCCCTTCTCTTGTTGCACAGCTCGGCGTTGTTCGATGATTTCCTCCTATTCTTTCTTTAAGTCCTGGGTGGCCTGTGTTGTTTCTTCCTATTCTTTTTGAAGGTGTACTTTGAATACGTCAACAATCTTATGGAGTTGAACTGGTTCATATCCCTCTTCTATTGTTCCTTTTGGTAGGGGTGCAGTGGAAACTGCACAGCTAGACTGAAGTGCCTGCTACACTATTTGGAGCTCTATCTAAATTCTGTTGTACATTGTCTCTTGCTTAGCTTCCTCCTTTTCCGCTATCTCTTTTATAGCTTCATTCATTGCTGCAATGAGGAAACTGAATTCATCAGGAGTGAGTGTGGTATGCATCTTAGTTACAGGTATAAGTAGTTCTCTTTGGGCACATCGTAATCTGCTCCTTTGAAATGGAATGTCATGGATGAGAAACTTGCATTTGAAGAGCCTTGCTAGTTAAAGCAAAGGTCCAGGCCAATTCTAGAGCCATCGACCCATGGGAGATTAATCTTAATGTCCCAGGCCAATGCTAGAGCTATCAGAATGTCCTTAGTCATATTTTCATCAATAGTAATCTTAGATAATTGAAGGTGAGGGGAAGGTAAAATCATGGGGAGAAGGCCCCTATTGTCCATGTTCTTATGACCACTAAAAAAGAGCCCCAACTGAAACTTAGCCATGTAAGAGTAGAGAACATTATTAGTAGAGCTTGGGTTAGGGGATTAAAAAACATAGGAGTGTCAAGGAAATCTGATCTCTCTCCCAAAACATGAAACACAAAACAAGGCTTGAAATACAACCACCAGTTAGGAATAAAATCTTCTATAGAAAGAAAAACTAGCAATAAAGTCTCAAGAACCTTAAAGTGTCACATATATGCTACACCTATAGAACTAAGATTTGAGAGAAGGCCTAGAGAGGAAAAAACCTACATGAGTACAATAAAAGCTACCTTGACAGAAAGGTTGAGCTATATTGGTGAGAGTCATAATTCCACACCCCAAGGAGAAGCATTCAGTTTTTTTTTCGCTTCATCGCTTTTGAGAACTATCTCCACCAGGAGCCATGATATTCCACTCACCTATCATCACATTTTCCTTATGGTTTAACAAGGGACCATAGGTATAAACCATCATTTGAAGTATAGATCCAGAGTTGAGAAGATCAACTGTCCAATTACGAGGCTAACTCCCATACACTTTCTCTAGTTTCATCCCTAAAATGTTCATTTCACTTGTTGGAGAGGGGGAGTTTGTACTTCTCCCTCCCTCCCACTTCCTTGAACCTCCTAAAGCAATACTTGAGCACGTGTCATTCAATTATCATCATACTATGGAGTGACAACTTGAATCGCCACGTGTGTGATCAAGGCCCCTATCATCATACTATGGAGTGGTGGCATGGCTTGCCACATGTATAGTCAAGTCCCCATCAGTTACCACCTCATTTGGGAGTTGAAATTTATTTCTTCATTGCAAAGGAAATACTCATTAAATAAAAAAATGATATAAAATAATGATTTAAAGGTATGAAAAAGTCCAATACAAGGCATAGCTATAACAATTTTTTATTAATCATGAGATTAAAAAATAATAACCTTAATTAATAAAAAATAACTCATAACTTAAATAATTTTGGTAAATTAAATGAGTTAGCTCAAATAGTTGAGTAGTGTAAATTAAAAACAAAAGGTCATGGGTCAAGTCCCCAAACATATATCAAATTAACTATTGACCATATAAACTACTACTTCCATTGTTGAGTTTTAAAATCCATTCTAACATAAACTTTAGATAGTTGCACCATAAAAATGGCCATGATATTGTTTTGTTGTTTTTTAAAATCCATTCTAACATAAGATTTAGATAGCTGCACCACATAAATGATGAACATGATGTTGTTAAAGCTTTAGATGGGTTCATATCAACCATTGAAGGTGCTTAAATCTTCAAATCACCCAAACTTTTCTTAACAATGGCTAACTTAATATTAAGTTTACTCTCAATTTTTTTTTATGAGAATGCTCATTTGCATTACTTGAAAATCCAATTGGAACATATTGTTACATTTATAATTTACATAATTAATAAGCTACTTTTCCTTTGCTTTGAAAAAATGCAGACTTATTTCCTATTACCATATATTTATCTATACACATATATGTATCAAGAGGACAAGCTTCAAACAATTTAAATGGGTTATTACGTGTTAGGGTTTAGGTTAAAGGTGATAGTGGTTTATGGTTTAAGGGTTATAAAAGTTATGGGTTAAGGTTATATGGTTTAAGGGTTATATGGTTTAGGGCTTAGTTTGGTAATAGGGGTTAGAAGGATTATATGGTTTATGGGATTAAACATTAAGAATGATAGAGGTTATAAGGATTATTCATTAAGCGTACAATGATAATTGAAGATATAAGAGTTAGAGGTTATGATTTAAGCATTATAAAGGTTAGGGATGAGGGTTTATAGAGGTAAGGGGTGACTGGGTTATAGGGTTTACAAGTATTAATATTTATATGAGTTATGATTCAAGTCCTTGTGTGATTCAGGTGGATATCGGTGGCCACCCACCTATCTCAATTGGCTCAAAATAGTCTTCTAACACTTTACTATTTTTAGCAGTTTTTCGGTTCCTAATCTTCCGAGGCCATTTTGAGGGTCTAAATGACATTTTTTCACGATCAGAAACCTCAATATTGTCCTAAGGATTTGATTGAGCCCCTAAAATGAATCGCCTCATTGATACCTTTCCAACGAGCTATTGTGCACTCCAAACAAAGATCATATTCCAAAGTTATGCCCTCGAGAAGTTGATACACCAAACTACCCAAAACAGGGTCCACAAGACTGTTGGCTTTTCATATTAAGGAGTTAGCATTTTGAATTTTATTTATGTTAAAAAGGCCTTTGGAGCCTCATTGCAACAATCATCTTCTTGCAAATGTGAGTAGCCATCACATCTCTTCTAAGAGATACACTACCACCATTCTAGCAAATCTTTCACTCTATATTTCTACAGTTTTGTACATTTCACTCAATAATAGAAATTATGTATTAATGTATCTCTGTGTTTATGGTTATATCTCTGATATATCTCTGCTATATTATTGGATATCTGATATATCTCTATACATTTCTTTATTATATCTCCGCTCTCATTTGGTGTCGAAAATAATCTAGAACATCTTGATATTCAAAGCAAGGCACAGTTTCATAACATGCACGCACTGCCTATCAGTAAGATTTGATTTCCATTAATTTACAGTGTTTTTTCTTTTACCATGCATGACCTTTAGTTCCATAACTGACAACTTGATATATTTTATCCTAAGTTTGTGGTTTTAGTAGTTCTACAACCTAGCCGTAGGGTTTTTGCAACGTCGAGGTTCTACAACTTGCTTGTAGATTTCCCATAGCACTGATGTATATTTCTTGTAGATACCTTGCAACACTACTATAGGATTCTTGTAGATACCCCAACACTATTGTAGGCTTCTTGTAGATACCCCACGACATTGCTACAGATTTCCTGTAGCTTATCCCACAATCAACCTATAGAATATACAAACTACAAACATCCTACACGTAATTGTGAGCACATAATCCACTATGTTTATCATCAAATAGTCAACAAAATGAAATAAAATGAAAACTAAGAAATACCTCATGCCAAAAATGTCATTTGAGCACAAAAAGATGAGTGAAGGCTAAAAAGGTAGATGAAAGAGTATGTAAAGGATGTCAAAAACCGACAAAAGGATGACAATATTGGGTCCCATCATATGTCTTGATTCCTTGATGATAGTCAGGGGACCAAAATAAGAGTGTTCAACCTTAATCCTTTCAAGTCAGGTTCAAGCGCCATGGGCGAGTCCTTAAACTACCACATATGACCTCTGTAAGGTATTAATTGCCTCCAAGTGCGATATGGATACCATGATTAGGTTAGTTGTGAACCAAGAATGGGTCCCAAGGTTTATCCAAGGTCATGGGAGGACACCAATGTCCCTATGATAGAAATGACACTTCTGGAGCTCAATCACTAAGAAAAATACCTACACTACATAAAGCATTCCCTCTCTTAGGGATGTTTTGAAAATGAGTTCTTAATTGTGGGACATTGTGATGTTTTCAGTAGGACTAATGGGTGTTTGGGTCTTAACAATGGTTAGGGAAAGATAACAAGGGAGTGAGGAATGTAATCAATCTTAATCTCAAGCATCATGAAAGATGCATTGAAACAACACAAATAACCTTTCTATGATATTTTTGGCTTCTAAGTGGGATATGGCCACCATTAAATGATTATGGGTGGAAATGATTGGTCCAGGGAGCTAGACCATGGTTAAAAAGGAAAATGAATCTTCTAGGCCTAAAATTCTATGAACAAGGTCTCCAACCATGACACATGCCCTCTTTTTGAAGTCTTTCACCTCCAAGTGGTATTCCAAGAACCATTAGGTGGTTTTTGTCAAAGGGGGTGGTTCCAAGGGATTTGATTATGCTCCATAGAGGAAGATAGGTCCTATGCCTTTAAAATAAGGTTTTAGTGCTAAAGATTTTATTTTGAAACATGTCAAGGTGAGGGAGTTTTACATGGTTTTATTTTATGTAAAACTAATGTGCATGCATTTGTATGAATACAAAAAAGTAGGTGACTCATGAGAATGTTTATTTTTCTCTATGTGTTGGATGAATTGGATGCTTTAGAGTGATAACCCTAGTGGTTTAGGCTAAAACAAAAACACACCTTTTCCCATCTTAATAGTCTTATCTTTGTTTTCAACAAAAAATTTAAATATGGTTTTCTTATTTGTCACCAATGAAATTGCACACACTTATAAAACATGTATGTAGATTCTATATTTATATTGTTAAAGAAAAACAAAATTATATCTATCTATCTATCTATATAATTCTAAAATAAATAAGTCTTTTTTGGTAAGTTTTATGCTCTTTCCCATTCATAAAACAATTCATATGGTGCATAAGTACTTACGAAGACCTATACACAAACAAAATGGTTGATTATGTTAATACCTTTAAACCTAATCTGAATGATTGACCTCATAATTTCAAGCTTTACTAACTTTAACATTTTTTTTTTTAAATTAATATTAAAAATATAGAAAAATAATAGCATGCAAGTATTCTCTATTAATTACATTTATGAAAAATTATTTCAAGAAATTCCATCATTTAGGTATCAAAGTCACACTAATGCCAATATATGGATTATATTTTAGAGGAAAAGTGAAGATGATTTGTTATGAGTTATACAGATTTTCCATGAATAAAAAGTTATATACTCTAAAAGTTAATTCAATTTCTTATATTTTTTTTTACACCATATTCTTATAAGATGTGAGTGTACTTCAAATAATTCATTGAAGTGGAGATATTGTTGTTTAGTTAAATTGATTTCCATTGCAAATAATGCATCATAAGAGGAAAACAATAACTTGCACCAACCCATATGCACACAACCATATATCTTGTTTTTTTAGATTGATTTCCATTGCAACTAATGCATCATTAGAGAGAAATATTAAATTACACCAATCTATATACATAGTGAATATGTCTTGTTTTTTTAGATTAATTTCCATTGCAACGAATGCATCATAAAAGATAAAACTTTAACTTACATCAATCTATATACATATTATCATATATCTATGTTAATTTAAAATCTTTTAAACATGAGAAATTTGTATTTCATTTTTTTAAATTCTTCTAAACATTTAATAAATTCAAAATTAAGATAAATTTATACAAATAGATTTAAAATGCAAATTATACTATAATAATAAAGGAAAACATATATTTAAAATGTAAATTATACTCTGGAAAAATATTATTAAAAAAAAACTTTAATTAAAAAACATTTTAATCTTTTTCACACAATGATAAAAAAAATTCTTATTATAAATCATGGTCATGTGACAACTTGACCAATCAAACAACTACGACCACCCTTCATGCTCTTGAGAGAGGATTGTAAGATCCACATATACATTTTGGCTTTAAATATTATAATGAATTAAAAAATAATAAAATATATTTTTTTTTACTTAAAAATATAAAATTGTTTTAAAATTTAAGTATATATATATATTTTTATATTATGTAAGTTGATTTAATACAATTGAGTGAGTTTTATGGTTAAGAATTTGTTCTTACTCTAAAAATGAGATAGAATATGCATACTTCTATTGTGGATTGAAGAGATATCTTATATTAATTTATTATTATTATTATATAATATATTATATAAAACTAAATTATAAATTTAATAATTATTCACAAACTTTTATAAAAATATCAATTATTAAAAAATAAAAAAAAAAATCAATTTCAATACAAAACAACTATTAAAAAAATTGAAAACCTAATTAAATAAAATCAAGTCGACCCCATTCTCATTATTGATAAATTATATAAAAAAAAAGGACATAAATAGTAAGGTGCAACATGTATAAAAAATTCCATGGCCAACTGCTTAAAGGTTGTCACAGTCTGTTGGCGCAAAGGAGAGGACGTTGTTTTCGTTGTCGTAAAGTATTTGGTAATTCTGCTGTTGGACATTACCGAATATGGCAGACAATGTCAATGTCAATCCATTTTTTGGGCGACGCATGCATGCATTCCATGAAACTAAGAAATACACAGAACAATAACAGCAGAAGAAGCTGGCGTTTGCAGGTAACAACAGCACGAGATTCAGAGACTGATTGTCCAGCCATACCGAAGGAGATATTACCTCGCAACGTAAGGAGAAATCTGATGAAGGGAAGACGCGCTCTACTCCACTCGACGGCATTGTATTTATATTGATCAGACATTGCGAGCTTTTTTTCCCACTGTTCATCGGACAGAAATTAAATTTCGAGACTTTCGCTTTCCTTCAATGTCGTTGAGTATTTTCGGGACTTTTCTACAGTTTGTCACAAAGCCCACCGAATTTGTCGGAATTGTTTTTCAGAATTTTCTGCAAAGGCCACCGAATTTGTTTCCCACAAATTATCACAGCCCACCGAACTTGTCGGACTTTTTTTCCAGAAACTGTCACAGCTCMCCATATTTGTCTGAATTGTTTTCCACAATTTGGCACAAAGCCCGCCGAATGTTTGATGTACAGTTACTATTAATTTTTATAAAGTGTATAATTTAATTTTTATTTATAGAAAATTTGTTTAATTAGTTTTTTTTTTATAATAGTTCGTTTACACTTTTTAAATATTAATATTATATATTTTATAAATTAATAAAATTAGTGAATTCTTGTGAATCATTCTTGAGATTATTATTATTAACCATAACCATATTTATGTAAAAAGTGGTTGATATACGTCCATCCAGGCCATTAATTTAAAAAAGGTAGAAAATGGTCCAGATTGATGTATATCAACCATTTTTTACATAAATATAATTACTAATTGACTGACGGTCGGCATACATGAACACAAACATGAACATATTTATACATTTTAAATTTAATAATTAAGTATTATTTAGTAATTATTTAATTATTATTTAAAATAAATAATAAATAATTTAGTTAATATTATTATTAATTAAATAATTTATTATTAATAATAATAATATTAAATAAATTAGTAATAATTTATTAATAAATTAATAATAATAATAAAATATTATTTAATTATAAATAATTATTAATTAATACTAAATTATTAAAAATTATATATTAATATTAATTAATTAATTAATAATAATTAAAGGAGTTTTTTGAAAGGTAGGGAAAACACGCTTTGGTGCGTCCTCGCAGATCTGCCTAGGGTTCGCTCCTAGTCGACGCCATGGACACGCAGGGAGGAGGGGAGCCGCCACCCCCTCCCTCTCCAACCACCTCCTTCAAAAGCTCGTTGCAACATGCAACAAGAAGCTTCCTCCTTCTGATCCGCCAAGTTTCGTAAAGAGATTAGACGTCGTCCCGGAGATCGACCTCCCCCCCGATCATGCAATGAAGCTCGCTCTTTCCCTCTCAGAGCAAGGACTAGTAGGTCAATTCATGGGACTTTGGCCCTCAACCAGATCCACAGACAACTGGATCCAAAGGAACTGGAGACCGCTGATCACAAACAACGTAACATGCTCTGCGGTTGGGAGAGGGTATTTTATCTTCGAGTTCATCTCCCAGGAAGACATAGATCTAATCTTTAGGAATGGACCGTACTTCATGGGTACCCAAGGGCTCTATCTGAATCACTGGACCCCAAGCTTTGATCCCGCCTCAGAAGTACCCAAAGACGTCCCCGTCTGGGTTCGGCTCCCGAATCTACCAATACATTGCTGGAACCCCTCCTCGCTTCAAGCAATCAGAAATGGACTGGGGCGTTAAATCGATCGAGCGGACCCAAAAGACCAATACTCCTGAGCAAGGATTTGTGTGGAAGTTGATCTGGAGGTAGGTCTCCCGGAAGCGATAAAACTAAAAGTTGGGGATTTGCAGCACTTCCAAAAGCTTGATTATGAACAACTTCCGTTCAAGTGTAGAGGGTGTCATGAATATGGCCACTTCCAAAGGAACTATCCAAAGATCCCCAATATAGAGAAACCAGGGGACGAAGGCTGGCAACAGGCTCGAAAGGGGAAAGCCAAAACGAAAGGACAAAGAAGCGAAAAGATAGTCCCAACGCAAGCCAAAAACCCATGAACTAAAGAGAAGGAGAACAACTTCAGTATTTTGGCTAGGGAATCTGGCGAAGAGGAAGAAGATCCAAGTAAAGAGGCCCAAGAAGAAGAAGCAAGAGGAAACCAGACCCCTAAAGTAAAAGGAAATCAATTACCAGCAGAAGAAGGGGAGAAAAACAAATCCCCCTAAAGGATGGAAGGAAGTCAAGACATAGAGGAAGGGGAGATCTCGACAGGAAGCGACTTAGAAGGCGCAAGCGAAGCTTGGGCCACCCCACAAAAAAAGGGAAGAAGCAGGAGAAGCAAAAAAGCAGAAAGAGACCAGGAAACTTATAAGGACGTCCTAAAGGGTTCACAACCAACCATCAAGAAACTGATTAGCGTTAGGCACACTAGAAAGCAGGCCAAAGCCTCCCAAGGAGGCCATTCCTCCCCCCAAGGTAACTGATAATTCTAACCTCCTGGAATTGTAGGGGTTTTGGTAGCAAGAGGAAAGAGGAAGCACGCAAGGATATAATCAAAGCATCGAAAGCAAACATCCTACTACTCCAGGAGACCAAGATGAGTCAACAAGACTCCCTCAAAGCTTCGTTGAACGTCTGGAGAGGCAGCCAAGGAATAACCGAAAACGCCAGAGGTGCCTCAGGAGGACTATGCACTCTGTGGAACACCTCCAAAATAGATCTGATCAACTCCGACACATGCATGCACTGGATTCACACCAAACTCCTCCACAAAGACTCGGGTTACCTGGTAAGCCTCTTCAACATCTATGTACCGCAACATATAGAGGAAAAACAACATTGCATGGAATCCCTAAAAGACTTCTTGCAGCAAAATGAACTTGACAATATCATTCTAGGTGGAGATTTAAATGTAACCCTGGCTCAAGAGGAAAAAAGAGGTGGATCCATCGTGAGAGACCCAGCCAGAGAATGGGTGGAAGACCTAGTCTCAACCTGGGACCTAATAGACATCAAGCCTGCCAAAGGACTCTACACGTGGACAAATAAAAGAATAGGCCCTGGGCACATTGTTGCCAGACTAGATAGATTTCTTGTCCAAAGTTCCTTTTATTTACTGGGGCTCATAGCAAATGCAAAGATTCTACCCCACAGTGTCTCAGACCACAAGCCTATTCGCTTAGAAATCAAAACCGACCAAATCTAGGGACCCATCCTGATGTAGGGGCATCTCTCCACGTCATCCAATCATCCAGCAAACCACGTCAACGAATTCGAATCGCGTGACGAAGAGAGGCTCAGTCCTCGTTTGGAATATGAATTCAATGTAATTAAATGTTTAAGCTGGTGAGCTGTGAAGCCGTGCCTTTGCGCAGGCTGTAGATAAGATAGGCCTTTAATGTTTGTAACGCTGAGATCTAGATCCGGATAGCGGACTAGACAACCCATTCAATGTAATTGAATAGGGTAGGTAGATTGGAGGGAAGAGCTCGAAGAGCCCCCTCAGGTAAAAAGATATTTTGTATCTCATTTTGAGAGGAGTTGTGTGTGTGTGAGAAGTTGGGAGGATAGAAGAGAGTCTGTGAGTAGAGAGCAGAAGGGAGAAGAGCCGAGACCTTGTTACAGGCCGTGCTCAGGAACACCTTGTAAATACAGACATTTTCCATTTAATATAAACAACAATTTTTCCTGCATGATTATGTGTAAATGAATGTCTGTGAGTGTTCTTCATATGATATGAATGTATGCTGTAGATGTATACTGTAGGTTTGCATTTGCAGGAGTGTGTCTGATTTCAGGTGAAGGTATTTGAGGCTTCATACCAGGAGGGTGTGATAGAACGCTGCGGGTTCTGATAGCCGTGCACAGAGGTTGCACTTCTAAATTCTGCGGGTTCAGACAAAGACATGCTACGGCACAAGAACTAGAATCAACAACTCAGGGAAGACCTCAAGGTTGCTTAACACCTTGGAGGCTAGGCTGTGGGAGAAAACACAGTTGCAGACAGAATCTCTGAGGAGTTCTGTGAAGCTCTGCCAAGTGGGCATTGAGCATATAAACAGTGGTGCATTGAAAATAACTATGTTGTGAGTTCTTAAGAAGTCAGAATCACTGAGGATTCTTGACACTATGCTAGGAGGTCATTGAGCATAGGCACAGAGCATTGAGGAAGGACTCTGTTGTGAGTTCAGATAGAAGAAACATAATCACTGAGGATTCTGAGAGCTCTGCCAGGTGGGCATTGAGCGGGTGCATAGGTGCACAGGAGACAAGACTGTTGGATGTTCTGTGAGAAGATACTCTGCCAGGTGGGCATTGAGACATTGTGCAGGCAGGCACAGGAGAAGAAAACTCTTTGAGTTCTGTATTGTGAAGGAAGAATCCACTGAGGGATCTTCATAGGGTTGTTGAACACCCTGCAGACTCACCAAGAGGTTGCTTGAGTAGAAGGATAGCCAGGAGGGCATTACATTGTCCATCTGTGGGAGAAGAAAGAAGGATAAAATCCCTTAGGGGTCTGAGTGTTTGAGAAGCTCAGGAGAGACAACACTGTGTGTGCGTGAAGACTTTGCAGAGGTGCATGAGTTGAAGAATCCTTCAAGGATTCGAAAAGAACAAGATCAGGAGGGCGAGTGCTTTCAGGCACAGAGTCGTGGTTGCAAGGAGTGCAGAGGTTGAAGAACTCTTTGGAGGAATTCAGAGTTTATAAAGCTTAGGAGAGACAAGCGTTTCTACACGCACAGGCGAGGACCCAAAGTAAAGGAGCTCGCAGAGAAAGAAGGCAAAGGATGAGGCCTTTGAGAACTTGGAATTCTTTCAAGTCTGAGAAGGAAAGCGCCAAAGCTCAAGAGGAGAAATATCGACCGTCGAATCAGCCGATAGAGTCTGGACTGTCAGATTTCCCACGTCCAGGAGAGAGCAGGAGGAGCGCATAGGAAGAAACGATCTTCACCATCAGATCTAGAGCGAAATACCCGTCAACCATCAGATTTGGTGAAGGAGCGAGGAGGTTACGACCGGGTTTCCAAGGTGCAAGCCCAGGAGATTTGGGAACCGTCGGATGTTCCCATAGATAGCCGTCAGCCATTGGATTGACTGGAGATGCATGAGGTTTACCTTCGTGAACAGGAGGTTGAAAGTCCCGACGAGAGGCATAGCCATCGGGATATCGACATTCGTGAAATTGGGAGTCACGATGAAAAGAGATCGAGAAAATCCATGGTAAAGTGTAACGCCCCATATTTTGACCTTGGGTAGCTAGAACATTATTGTTTGCTAATCTTAATAATTCAAAGTTTAGCATTGTTGGAGTCAGTTAGACTTGGTTAGACATTGAGATGTGTACCTC
>JZKD02S0310487.1:535430-552521 GCA_000966675.3 Picea glauca | reverse complement strand
GTGCATTTTAAAATCCAATGTAAGTTATTTTTATAGAAAATAATAACTATGTAAAGATCCCTCACCTTGACATGTTTCAAAATAAAATATTTAGAAATAAAGCCTTCTTTTAAGGGCACAAGACCTAATTTCCTCCCCTAAACCCATCCCCTTTGCACAAAATAACCTAATGGTGATTGGGATAGCTAAAAGGTGAAAGAACCCGTAGAGAGGACATGTGTCATGGTTGGAGGCCTTGCTTAGGGTACTTGAGGCTAAGAGAACTTCATTTTCATAAGTAAGAACCTTGTTTTCATTCTCTACCATGTCTTAGGGCCATAGACCCATCAATAATGACCAAAATAAAATTTTGAAGGCCATATCCCACTTAGAGGCCAAATATCTCATAGAAATGTCAAATGTGGTGTTTCAATGCAACTTTCATGATGATTAAGCTCGAGAAGTTTTATTAAATTCCTAAAACCTTTAGTATCCTTCCCTAATCATTATTAAGACCCAAAAACACATCAACCTTACTAAAAACATCACAATCTCCCCTAGTAAATCACTCATAGTTAAAATATCCCCAAAAGAGGGCATGTTTTGTTGGTTGTATGGGATTTTCATAGTGATTGAGCCCAAGAAGCTCCATTTAGGGAATAAGGCCCTTTTTTTCTTCCCCCGATTTTTGTTATACCTTGAGACCCATTCTTGGTTCACAACTAACCTAGTGATGGTGTTCATATCCAACATGGAGGCAATTGATACCATACAAAGGTCTTATGTGGCGGTTTAATGAATCGTCCATGGGTTCTTGAGCCTGAGAAGCAAGGTTTAAGGATAAATATTCTTGTTTCATATTACCCTCTCAAGGGTGACAACCTTTGGATACCCTTGCAAGGGTGTTATGCTCATCTTTTTCATCTTTGTCATATTTAGACATATTTATTCTTGATCTCCATTAGACACATGATCGAGTGCTAGCTCTGTTGTGGTGTAGCTCACTTTTATTCCTACTCCTCATATGGAAAATGCATTGTGGTATAGTATGGTATGGTTCAGTTTTTGTTATTTTATATTCCATGTATTAATACCTATTTAGACACGATGATACAACTTCTTAGCTCATTGTAAAGTGGTGCACACCTAACGATTATCGGTTACAATTTCATAACATTGTATGTTTTATTTACTTGTCTTGTAGTACCTTAGGGGACATGTTTTCTATTAGAAATGTGTTATTTATTAGGTTAACTTGTACCACTTGGTGTCTAGGCTAGTTAGCGCTATCCATATTCCAACCATGCTAACCATTTTTCACCTCCTCAATGTCATTCATTCCATCCACATAAAAAAAATTGCATCTTAGTCAAGTATAATTTCTCAAAGGTCAAAAGAAAAGGTCAAAATTAAATCTTGATTAGATAAAACAACTAAGGTTAAGAGGTGAAGAGCCAAAGTTAAAATCCAAATATTAAGTTTGAGTAATTCTCCTCGCTATGAGGCCAATGCCCCTAGTCCTTTGTTTTTCTATGAATATCTAAATAAAAGGGACTTGTTCAATAAACTAAAACATTTAAAAGAAAAATACTTAAAGGGGGGTGAGTGCAAGCTAATGATGGTCTCTCATGTTGTGTTAGTAGCAATGCAAATCGGAAAAAACAACAATCCATTAACTTGAAGGGATTATTCAATGTACTTTTACAATGAATTTGAATATGGTGTAAGAAGATGAAACATAAGAAATTGAATTAGATTTCCAAATATGCAATTTTAATTCATATAAATTGTGAATAACTATGTCAAATTTGATTTTTTCTAACAATGGAATGTTATTTTTCCAATAAAATATAAGGTACATGTTTTTTTTCGTGCAAGTGTTGAGTACATTAATAATGGAATTTCATTCAAAAATCTTGTGTTCTAATGCGGGGTATTTTTTGGAAATTTTAATATTAATTTTGTGTTTTCTAAAAATTATCAAAGTCAATATATCCTTGAAATTACAATGTCTTTTGTTCGTGTCGGCTAAGAGAGTTTTAACATTATCAAAGTAATTTTATTTTTTTTAGATTTTACATATCAATCTCTTCTAGTGAGGCATATATCTCATTCGAGAAATGGTTAAGCCGACAAAAAGTTATATCTGAAATAAGAGAGTTATGTACTCTAGGATTTTGATATATGCGAAGACAAAAATACATTAAAAATAGTAAACAATATTAATTAAAAAAATATATATATTTGGAATCTACATAGCCGACTCTGTTTATTTCTATAGTTTCGTCAACAAATGAATTTTTTATCCTATAGAAAAATAATGTCAAAGACATATATATAGACATGTATTCACAAAAATGGAGGTTTTTATAAATTTGCAGACCAAACCACTAGGTTTTTCATCCCAAACCTAAATCCGAGGCAACCAAGTCAACATACATGTTGTCAATCCCACCCAAAAAAAATTGAATTCAAAAGAAAACACACATGTTCCTAATAGCGTGCACACATTATAGGAACACAGACACATTCCTAAGAGTGCACACACACTCCTATAATCTATTTTTTATTATCCATTACCCCATCCCTCCCATTCTCTATCTCTCTCTCTCTCCTACATTTACTCCTCTCTCCTACATCTACCACCCCTTTGTCTCCATCTCACTCTCCCTCTATACCCTCCCTATTTGTCTCCCTCTCTCTCCCTCTCCTACTCTGTTGACAGGCAAAATTGATTGTCCATCAACTGGAAGAACAAGTCTAGTCTGGGGTTGTCTAAGTAACCCAATCCATTTGGTGTAACTTGTTCTGACGGGTTTAATGGATCTATTAGCCAATCTAAAATCCTAAAATAAAGAGAAAGGGAGAACTAACTAATGCTAAAAAACTATGTTGTATATATATACATACTTTGGTATAACTATTGTAAATATATTTAAGCAGAAAAAGAAAACATAAAAGTCTCACTTATGGACAACATTTACAAATTGCAATTTTTACTAGAAACTTACGAAATGAATGTAAAAATAATTGTTTTTGAGAAGCAGATAAATAAAGCACATTTAAATATTTTTTTGTTTTCTTTCTATAAATCTAACCGAACTTGAATTAATTAAACTACGAAACACAGGTATTCAGATAGTCAAAGCTGATCTGAGCTTTCTGGTCCCACTAATACATAAATGACAGAAATTAAAAAAACACAAATGAACTAACCTGAAATTAGTTTGTCTGATGTGTTCGTGCCTTTGTATGAATCAAGAGTATCCAACAACCACACCTACGAGATAAATCTGCAATAGACTTATACTAAAATTGTTTCGAATAAATTCATAAAATGTATTAGCGACTGAAGTTTAATAACAAAGAAGGTGACACAAATTAAACCATGTGACATTATGATTGCAAATGATTATAGTAAGATAAATTTGAGTGCAACACATTACATTTCATTATTCAACTAAAAATCAAAGAGGAATCCTATCATTCAAATTGAAGAGATGATCACAGTCTCAATATCTAGAACAACAAATTATGAATGATATTTATAACATGAGTATCCTGAAACATAATAGATCATTGAGTCTAAAGATACAAGACATATTAATATACCAGGATTAAAATAAAACAAAACATCAACGAAACACCATTCACAAAAGGCTAAATCCAAAATGCTGTGCACTGTGTCATTTAGTCTTGGAATCATTTGTCCATCTTTGGTCCCAGGCCAAGATGCCTTCATTTACAAAATAGGGAGTATTTAAAGAGTTTTTGAAATCTCAACCTCCTATATTCTAAGATAAGATCAGATCTCTTAAGATCGAAATATTACAAATATGGAGAGCCATACAACCACTCATGATCAAATCGTATCTTCAAAAGTTTATAAAAGTTTTTTCTTATTTACAAGATAAACAAAAAGGAGATACTAATCATCTAAAATGAACATGTTCCATCTCACAAGATCAGCATGAGATATACCATGTCCTGAAAAATGAAATAGGAACAAGTTAGATATTTTATTAACAAATAATTACTAAATTTTATATGAAAATGACTTGGCTACATAATCTCTCGATTATGTAGCCAGTCTTATATTGGTAAAATAAATCTAAGTTTAACCGATTTGATTTTTAAAAATAACATGACTGTAATAAGAGGAAAAAAATCGTCTTACCATTTAACTAATAACTAAACATGGATCAAGATATATCGAAATTTATTATGGCCTCACACTATCTGCATTCTTTATCACAATGTTGCATGTCTTTTTAGGACATTTGACTTGCCTCTGCTCTTTTTCCCTGAGTTCACGATTTTATTTCATGGGTAGCTCATTGTGTTTTGTGAGCGTTTTAATTTGAGCTTGGAGAATCAGGATATCAATATAGTATCGTTCGACCCAACGTAGACAAACTTCACAATTCACAGGGGAAACGATCTGTTGATGGGGAACACAATCAAGAATAGTTGCATCTGTATTTCCTGTTACTTTCCCTGGACCAAACCTGATACCTGTGAAATCACTTTTATCCTTGAGACATGTGGAAGGTTGTTAACAAAGTCACATGGCTGATTAGGGATCGACTTATTACAATCTGGATCTTCTTCTGCGAGGAACTTTTCAATTTCGGAATCAAAATCCTTATTGACCTCAATCGGGTCGATCGAGCTCAAATGAGGCTTAGATCGATTCCTCAAACTTCTCGAAAAGAGTCGACCAGGTCTTTTATTTCGGAACCCTACCATTGCGTGCTTCTGTTTGCAAGACTTGTCGATATAGGGTTTCATATTAGCGTTAGGGCCAACAAATAATTCATGCACATAGGTATAATTTAACTCAAGATTAACATTATGTTGCCCATGTGAAAAGTGACCAAGTGTTGCCTCGTCACAAGGGTTTTTCTTCAAAGGATCTGGCTTGTCACTTGAGAAAACAAAATGTTTCTCTATGAGAGGCTTATCCAACATAGGGGTTTTTGTAGGAATAACTTTAACAAAACTATTTTGAGCTAAGAACCCATCCCAATCATCACCTAGGGTTTTCAAACGATGAACCAATGGTATTTTAATTAAACCATGGTGAAAGAGGCTAGAGTCGAGGCTCTGCTTCTTGTATCTTTTAGACATCTTGTACAGGCTCATTGGCAAATAAAATGACATATTCAAATGGAAGCCTATAAAGTGCATAATCAATCGCACATGATAAAGAAAAACCAGGCCATAATGGACCTCACATGTAATAAATTGTTTAAGAACTGATAAGAGACTGTGCCATCTAGCCTTTCTCACAATAAGAGAACTGAAACAAGAATACCTTTCTCACAATAATTTATTTTTCTGGAAGTCATGAAGAGACCCCAGGGCACTTCTTCGATTTTTGAATTCTTGAACCACTTCTGACCAGTGAGAGGGAGCCCTATGGCTTCACTCAGAAACTCTTCAGTCACCTCCAACTAAATATATCCAACCTTCGCTCTATATCCATCAAAGGTTTGTGCGAATTCCTTAGACACACAAAGGTTAAACCCTTCGAACCTTTGAATGAAAGTGTCCCAACCCTGGCCTTTCAAATCATTGACTGCATCATCATGAGACATCAACACTTGAGAGCCATTTGGTTCGATTCAGACAATAGGAGCCATTAAGATTATGACTAGACTGTAACAGGGGTGACTCAAGCTAGTTGTGGATTTAGATGGTAGAAGTAAAAGGAATAATTCTGAGCGGATAACATGGAAACAGAACAAGTAAAACCTCTGTGCGATCACAGTATAACATCAAGGTTTCAGTCATGAAGTTTAAGGTTTCCTGGTAATGAAAGCCTCGAGTACATAGCATAACACAAACCCTTAACTCGTAATGAAAATCCTATCAATTCACTCTTCCAGCCAAAGATCAGGTACAATATACGATTCTGGTGCCTTTATTTTCCATGTCTAGCAATGATTATAGTCAATTTGAAAAGGGTTCAAAATAAATATGTTTACAATTCAAATGCGAATCAACATTTGGTATTATATCGACATTCAAAAAACTCAAAAAGGAGAATCATTCAAGTATTAAATATGAATTAAATTTAAGCACAATGAACCTTTAAAAGCATGTTTTAACTAGGGATATAATACGAAACTAAATTTCCATGCTCGATTCATGCTTTCAGTCATGAATCAAGCATGAAAACGTGAATATAAAAGAATAATCAAACATCTTTCATAACCTAGCGATCATCCTAAAATGATAATATGAACATAATGAGGTGAAGGCAGCTACAAGAAGTGTCGTTTGTCATTCAAATAGCAAAAACATGTAGGACTGCCAACAGTGGCGACTCACTGGGAGAAGAAGTTATCTCTGTATTACCATAGAATTCATGTTAGGATGGATCATAATGTTTTAAGAATTTAAACAACAGTCAGTAGTGAGTCAAGTATCCGAATCAAATTCCAAAAACATTACCCAATCTAGTATTATATGTCTTTCTATCCAAATGCTATCTGGTGACAAGTTTTAATTATGAGAGAAACGATATTTAAGCCAATAAATCCAATGTTGTTGACAGGGCCGCTGCTACCAGTAGACATTCATAGCCTTAGGAGGGATGTCAATTAACCCACTTTGACACCTCTACCCTGTCCAAGCATTGTCAATTCAAAAATGAAGTTCATTTCACAATTAATATCAAAAAATTATACCTGATAATTTTCTTGAACCCGACATTGCTTCGTTGCCAACATGCCTGTTCAGTACCCCGACGAAGGTGTATTGGCATCATGCATGCATTTACCCACTGCATGTAGACTTGTTCAATATCTCGGCGGGTTTACAAACATTTCCCACAACTCTCTAGAAGTAATTTACAATTTGACATAACTTTTATGATCTTTAGAAGAGAGGGGTGATACTGAAAATTTTAGTTTCCAAAACACTTGATATTTTCCAGTCTTAATTTTTTGCTTGATGACCTTCATTATGATCTGAAAGTATTTTTCTGATAAGAATAAATTTTTGAGGACATGAAGGCATACTTGAGTTGTTTTCTTTAAAAACAGGGACATCGTAAAGAGCTTTAATGATGATTGCATCTTCTCATGATTCTAAAATGAAACCAGGTAGACTATCTTGAATAAGAAGTTTCTTTCGCTAGTTTGAGTTTCAACAATTTACAACACTGATACTTTGAAATGAATTTGACTGTTTCTTTATGATGAGGCATTATGGTTTCCTTTCATGAATTAAATGGTGACACAGAAATAAATTTATTAAGAAACTAGTAAAAACAAACAAAATGAAAAGAACGAAAATAAAAGATCAAAAGAAAACTTAAAACATGAAAATATGTACAGAAAGGTGGATCTGAAAAAAATCAGGAGAAGTATCTTTTGAGAGCTTGACCATTCACCAGGAAGGTGTTTGGCTGTCCCTCCAAATTGTGTAGATGAAAAGAGATGGGACCTAGTTTTTCAACGTATACGAACGACCCTAACCACAAGTTTCGAAACTTGGTGTGTTCCCCTTTTCATTCGTGAGGTTTATCCCATTTGAGAACCAAATCTCCTACCTCGAAGTTTCTATCAAAATAAGAGTTTGAATCAAACCAACTTTTCACAATCTGTTGATGCTGATTCAACTTCTTCTTTTCTTGCACTCTTACTTCCTCTAGTTTTAATAAGGCATTGATTCGAATTTCCAGAGGAGGGCATTATTCTTCTTTAACTTTCTGCGATAATTGCAGAGAGGGAAGCACAACATGTGGAGGGAGAATCACTTCTCTTCCGTAGATAAGAAAGAAAGGGGAATTTCCAACAGAGGTTTTTGGTGTCACCCTATCAGTCCAGAGTGCATTAAATAGTGTGTTGTGCCAAATTTTGTGATTTTCAAAAACTGTCCTCTTAATGATCTTGATCAAATTTTTGTTCATTGATTCTACTAGACCATTTCCTTGGGGGTAGTAGTTGGAAAAATATTTCAGTTTGATCTCTTTTTCCAAGGAAAAAACATTCATATCGAGGGATGAAAAGTAAGAAGCATTATCAAAGACCAACCATTTGGGAATGCCAAACCTAGTAATGATATTTGAATTAAGAAAAGATACTACCTAATTCGTGTTTACCACTTTCAAAGGTGTAGCTTCATACCATCTAGTAAAATAATCTGTTGCTGTAATGATGTATTTATGTTGCCGTGAAGAAGAAGGATTAATTGGCCCTATGATGTCGAGACCCCACTGCTGAAAAGGTGAATCTACAGTAACAAGCTACAAAGGGAATGCTACCTTTTTCACCTGTCCAACAACCTTTTGGTAGATTATGCATTTACGACACAATGCATGGACATCTTTAAATAACATGGGCCAATAATACCCAACTCTTAATACTTTGTGAGCAATGGTGTCTCCAACGAAGTTTCCACCAACCTCACCTGTATGAAGTTTAGATAGTAATTTTTCTACTTCATCCTTTTCCAAACAATGCATAAGAACAATGTCAAAATTCTTTCGGAATAATACATCATTTATCAACTGGAAAGATGCAGATTTGAGTCTTATCGCTCTTCTCTTTTTGGGATCAAGATATTGAGGAGCATATCCATGTGTTAAATAAAACTTAATATCATCAAACAAAAAATGAGCAGTAATTTGTGTACAACAGATTTGTTTGTCATTGTGCTGATTTACAGTTGAGATGTTAATTTGACCTTCCTATTCTTCAACTGAATTAGCCACTATTTTACATAGGCCTTGACCTCTAACAATTTGTGCAGGAGTTATTTCGAGGTCATATTCTTGTAACGATGTCATCCAATTTTCCTGTTTTTACCCAAATCCTTTTGTACTAACAAGTTTCTCACAACAAGATAAGGAACGATTACTTTAGTTCTGGATTTCAACAAATATGATCAAAAGTGTTTCACTTCTTTAAAAACAACATATGCCTGTTGATCTACAACCAGGTAATTCATCTCTACCCTTTTAAAAGATGATCTCATGAAGGAAATGGAGATTTCATTGCTTTCAACGTTCTTTTGGGTTAACACAACAACATATTATCGGTCAGAGGCAAAAGTGTAAATAGTGAAATCTTGCGAGAAGTCGAGAATCATTAAGGAAAGAGCTTCTATTATGGATTTTATGATGGAATCAAAAGCTTGTATTTCCTGTGGTCCCCAACAATACTAAACATCATTTTTAATTAAATCCTATAATACTCTTACCATTTCTGAAAAACTTGGGACAAACATTTTGACAAAATTAATCTTGCCTAAAAATGACTGCATGACTTTTTTAGAAGAGGGATGGGAGAGTTTAGAAATATCTTGGGTTCTTTTAGGATCGATAATCATTCCATCCTTGCAAACTATGAACCCAAGTAATTTTCCTTGCTCCACTGCAAATATTGATTTCTTAGGGTTGAGAGATATGCCATACTTGCAACATCGTTCTAGGACAACCCTAAGGTGAGACAAGTGATCCTTCTTGTTTTTAGAGAAAATGGTAACGTCATCAAGATAGACCACTACTGATTGATTTATGAGACCACGAAAAATAATGTCCATTTCTCTCTGAAAAGTGGCAATGACATTTATAATCCCAAAAGGCATCTTTATGTAGGCATAAGTGCCCCACGGGGTACAAAAAATGGTTTTGAGTTGATCCGAGGGAGACATGAGGACTTGGTTGTATCCCGAAAAGCCATCTAACAGAGATAGTCTTTCAAAACAAGAAACTTGTTGAAGTATTTGTTCCATAGGAGGAACAAAATAATTATATTTGTCCGAGGCTCGGTTCAAGTTATGAAAGTCGACACAGAGTCGAATGTCGCCACTTTTCTTCCTTACAGGAACTAGATTAGAAACCCATTGGGTGTGCCTCATGGGAAAGATTATCTTTGCATTTAGTAATTTATTCAGTTCTTTTTTGACAGTGGGTTCCAATTTGGGGTGCATCTTTCTTAATTTTTTCTAAAAAGGTTGGGTTTGGGGTTTCATGGGGATGACATGTTGTATGATATTAGGATCAAATGTTTTCAAACCATCATACATCCGGGAAAAAATGTCTTTAAATTCTTTAAACAATTTTATAAAGGTAGATCGTTCTTGCTCGAAACATCCTGTTCCCAAATTAATATTTTGAGGATTTTATTTAGTCCCTAAGTTGAGTGTATCATAAACCAAAGATGAACTGTTCATTTTACAATTAACTAGTCCTCTAAATTTATCATGAAAGTCATAAAAATTTTCTAGTCTTACCACAGATCTAGGAATAGAGTTTACCAGATTAGACGTCGATTCAGGAGATATAGGATTTGATATTACCATGAAGTTGCAGAGGTTTTCATCGTGAGTTCCTTCATTGATAATTTCACCTTGGAAAGTGTCCTCCATATGAAAGAAGTTGATAATCTGTTGATCATCGTCGAAAACTCTCCAATTGGTAATGTTATCTGGGATCGACAACCTGAACAATAATTCAACCGAAAATGCATTAGGAGAAAGACCTTCTGCAAGCAAAAGTTTAAAAGTGATATTAGCCAATAAATCAACCTCCAGATTACTTAATCTAAGAATGTAATTTATATTAAATGCTGAAAATTTTTGCATTAGACTTCATACCTCAATTTGGTAACTTTTCATATGTGGTGATAGGCAATGTATGGAATTTCTTACCTTCCTGACCACGATTTCTGAATCACCAAATACCATTAAATTTATTACGTCCATATCCACATCTTTCCTGCGTCCTTGCAACAATGCTTCGTATTCGACAGTGTTATTGGTGCATTCGAACTCTAATCGAGAGGTAATGAAAGTCTTATTACCTTCGGGGATGATGAGTACACATCCTACACCGACTCCTTCTTTGGATTTGGATCCGTCGAAGTATAATGACCATATCTAAGTTTCATCAATAGTGTTTGGAACACTTGGAAAAGTTGATGACTACGTATAGGTCATAAGTTCTGATTGTTGCTCAGGATTGGTGATGGGGGAAATTTTGATCATGATGTTACCAAAGAAGGTTTTCATTCCGTGCATCTCAAATGAATTAGCGGATGTAGTAAACTGTTCGTTTGCATCATTTAGATCCATCACAGTTTGCTTGATATAACGTTCATGGTTAATCCTAATTCTATTTGGCTGTCCATTTTATGGCAACCACAAATGGGACCAATCTGTGGCAAAGTAACCATGCAGTTGCTCGAACCAATCCCTGTTAAAAAACAAACCATAGACTTCAGGGATGCCAACAACAATGATGTCAATAATTTGTTGAACCTTAGGATTAGAAGATAGCCTAACCAAAACATTCTTAAGTTCACTGATTACCTTAACGCTCGTCCGAACAAGCTGAATGATTTTGAGACTAGAAGGTTGAACTTCTGCATTAATTTTTTGAAACACAGATAAAGAAATCACATTCGATGATGCGCCGGAATCCACCATGCAATTATGTACATTTCTATTGAAAATTTCAAAAGTTAATAAGAACAGAACATTTTTATGAGTGTTGACAACAAAATTCTGTTGGTTTTCTGCCACTGTCCCTGAAACAATTTTATCTACATTCGATACAATTTTTTCAGCCAGATCCATTTTATCTGGAGGTTCAAATGTCGTTTTAGTAGGGATTTTTTTGGCTATTTTAGAACTAATTTCTTCAGTTTTCTTGCTGCTAGGATCGTTGTTATTACTATTTTTTGCGATATTCTGAAGCATTTTCTGCAGAATAAGAGGAAATTTCAAAATCTCAAAAATAGAAATATTAGCCCTTAATTTTTTTAGATCTTCAATCAAGTCATATTATAAAACTGGGGCTGCTAAACTCTGTTTTATTTCAACTTGTTTTGACTATTTTAGAAGAACATTATTACTCATTTCAGAAGACTGTTTGCTCTATGTTTTGATTCTTATGTTGTAAGGATGGACAGTTTCAAAGTTTGCTTGAAAGATACTATCAGGAAAGTGTCTGAATATATTGGGAGATGATTCCTCTTATTCATCTACTTCTTGCTCAACTACGTCTACAAAAATTTCAGGAGGGACAGAGTTATCATGTGCTTCAAGAATAGTTTGCAAAACGTATTGTAAGCTTTCAAAATTAAGACCTTTAGGGGTCGGATTTGGCTGGTTGGGGGGAAAAGGATTTCTGAAAGGAGGTTTAAAACTTCCTTTGCTTGACGATGCCTCTTCGGCCGATCTCTTCAAATCTACGAATTGATTTGATAACTTTTGGAAAGCCTTTTGCAAGCTTTCTAAGTCTAAAGTTTCTGGTTGGATTTTGGCTTGGGGAGGCCTAGTAAGGATTTCTATTTTCTTTTTAGAAGATGAGGCTATTTTAGCTTCACTATTGAGATTTTCCTTTAAGATTAATATATCCTTTTTGATTTGGCTTGCCTCCTCAAAGGATTCCAACAATATAGACTTCTTAGACCTTTTAACCCAAATTTCTATATTATTATGTAGAGATTTGGTGTAATATGCAACAATAAGACTTTCAACATTCATTGAATCTACGAGAATTCGATTCTTTAACGTAAGGAACCTTTGGTTAAAATATTTTACTTTCTCCTTAGGGTTCATTTTTAAGCTGGAGAGTTCCATAACCAAGACTTCAGGAAATTTATCATCTCCAAATTTCTCTAAGAAATAGGTTTCAAATTTTTCCCAAGAGACAATGGTCTAGGTCTGCTGGATGAAATACCATGTAGAGGCATTTCCTTCAAACGTATAAGGAAATAGTCTACATAATACATCTTCATTCTCTATGCTTCGGAGTCTAATGGCCAACATAAACTTCTTAATGTGATCCTCAACAGATTGTTTAGAACCTGGATCAAACTTAGGAAACCATTTCTCCAGGTGTTTTGGTAATGGGTGTTGGGGTCTGGGTACAACCACGACATCTTGATCAAGCCAGGGTCTAGCGGGGTTGTTTTGGTTTTCCATGGGTGTAGGTGGTGTCAAAGGATGAGATGGTTCAGAAGAAGAACTACCTTCTTCAGATGATTCTCCTCCTGAAGAGGATGGAGATGAATGAGGTGGGGAAGGTGGAATACCAGATCCCCCAACTCCGAGAATAAGTGTTTCAATAGGATTGATAGTATTATCTCCTAAAGGGTTTAAAAGTAGACCAGTGCCTTCAATTTGTTCTCTGATATCAGAGAAATATAAGGGTTGATTAAGTGGCCTACCAGGTTGTCTGATGTAGGCCAAGGCACTGTGTGTCCTTATGAGTGACTGATGACCAATTTCTTGTGCATCATTCCCTTGAGGATTTGGTGTTACAAGCTGAATGAGAATGTCAAGGTTTTTGTTTGAGGTAGTTGTTGTTTCAAAAGTAACGTTGTTGTCAAAGTGACTCTGTGTTACTATAGGGGAGCGAGTGTGTGGGGGAGAAGTCTTGCGACGAGAAAAATTGATTGTCCGCCAACTGGAAGAACAAGTCCGGTCTGGGTTTTTCTAAGTAACCCAATCCGTTTGGTGTAACTTGTTCTGACAGGTTTAATGGCTCCGTTAGACAATCTAAAATATTAAAATAAAGATAAAGGTAGAACTAACTAATGCTAAAAAACTATGTTGTATATATATACATACTCTAGTATAACTATTGTAAATGTATTTAGGTAGAAAAATAAAACATAAAAGTCTCACTTATGGACAACATTTACAGATTGCAATTTTTACTAGAAACTTATGAAATGAATGTAAAAATAATTTTTTTTGAGAAGTAGATAAAGAAAGCACATTTAAATATTTTTTTTGTTTTCTTTCTATAAATCTAACCGAACTTGAATTAATTAAACTACGAAGCATAGGTATTCAGATAGTCAAAGTCGATCTGAGCGTTCTGGTCCCACTAATACATAAATGACATAAATTAAAAAAACATGAAGGAGATAACCTAAAATTAGTTTCTCTGATGTGTCCATGCCTTTGTATGGATCAAGAGTATCCAGCAGCCATGCCTACGAGATAAATCTGCAATAGACTTACACTAAAACTGTTTCGAATAAATTCATAAAATGTATTGGCGGCTGAAGTTTAATAACAGAGAAGGGGACACAAATTAAACCCTGTGATCTTAAGATCACAAATTATTATAGTAAGATAAATCTGAGTGAAACACATTGAATTTCATTATTCAACTAAAAATCAAAGAGGAATCCTATCATTCAAATTGAAGAGATGATCACAATGTCAATATCTAGAACAACAAATTATGGACGATATTTATAACATGAGTATCCTAAAACATAATAGATCATTGAGTCTAAAGATACAAGACATATTAATATACTATAATTAAAATAAAACAAAACATCAACAAAACACCATTCACAAAAGGCTAAAGCCAAAATGTTGTGCACTATTTCATTTAGTCTTGGAATCATTCATCCATCATTGGTTCCAGGCCAAGATGCCCTCATTTACAAAATAAGGAGTATTTAAAGAGTTTTTGAAATCTCAACCTCCTATCTTCTAAGATAAGATCAGATCTCTTAAGATCGAAATATTACAAATATGGAGATCCATACAACCACTCATGATCAAATAATATCTTCAAAAGTTTATAAAAGTTTTTTCTTATTTACAAGATAAACAAAAAGGAGATACTAATCATCTAAAACGAACATGTTCCATCTCACAAGATCAACATCAGATATACCATGTCCTAAAAAACGAAAAAGGAACAAGTTAGATATTTTATTAACAAATAATTACTAAATTTTATATGAAAATGTCTTGGCTATAGAATCTCTCTATTCTGTAGCCAATCTTATATTGGTAAAAGAAATCTAAGTTTAACCGATTTGATTTTTAAAAATAACATCACTGTAATAAGAGGGAAAAAATCATCTTACCATTTAACTAATAACTAAACATGGATCAATATATCTCAGAATTTATTATGGCCTTCACAATGTCTACATTCTTTATCACAATGTTGCCTGTCTTTTTAGGATGTTTGACTTGTCTCTGCTCATTTTCCACGAGTTCATGATTTTCTTTCATGAGTAGCTCATTGTGGTTTGTGAGAGTTTTAATTTGAGCTTGGAGAATCAGGATATCAATATAGTATCGTTCGACCCAATGTAGGCTAACTTCACAATTCGCAAGGGAAACGATCTGTTGATGGGGAACATAGTCACAAATGGGTACATCTATATTTCTTGTTACTTTCCCTGGACCAAACCTGATACTAGTGAACTCACTTTTATCCTTGAGACACGGTGTAATGTTGTTAACAAAGTCATATGGTTGATTAGGGTTTGACTTATTATAATCTGGATCTTCTTCCACGAGGAACTTTTCAATTTCGGAATCAAAATCCTCATTGACCTCAATTGGGTCGATCAAGCTCAAATGAGGCTTATATCGATTCCTCAAACTTCTCAAAAAGAATTGATTAGGTCTTTTATTTCGGAACCCTACCATTGCGTGCTTTTGTTTGTGAGACTTGTCGATACAAGGTTTCATATTAGCATTAGGGCCAACAAATAATTCATGCACAGAGGTATCATTTAACTTGGGATTAACATTCTATTGCCCATGTGAAAAGTGACCGAGTGTTGCCTCATCACGAGGGTTTTTATTCAAAGGATCTGTCTTGTCACTTGAGAAATCAAAATGTTTCTTTATCAGAGGCTTATCCAACATAAGGGTTTCTGTAGGAATAGTTGTAACAAAACCGTTTCGAGCTAAGAACCCATCCCAATCATCACCTAGGGTTTTCAAACGATGAACCAAAAATATTTTAATTAAACCATGGTGAAAGAGGCTAGAGTCGAGGCTCTACTTCTTGTATCTTTTAGACATCTTGTACAGACTCATTAGAAAATAAAACAACATATTCAAATGAAAGCCTATAAAGTGCATAAGAAATTGAACATGATAAAGAAAAACCAGGCCATAATGGACCTCATAGGTAATAAATTGTTTAAGAACTGATAAGAGACTGTTTCATCTAGCTTTAATCAAGGAAACATGAATACCTTTCTCACAACAATTTATTTTTCTGGATGTCATGAAGAGACCCCAGGGCACTTATTCGATTTTTGAATCCTTGAACCACTTCTAACCAGTGAGAGGGAGCCCTGTGGATTCACTCATAAACTCTTCAGTAACCTCCAACTGAATATTTCCAACCTTCTCTCTATATCCATTAAATGCTTGTGCAAATTCCTTAGCCACATGAAGGTTAAACCCTTCGAAACTTTGAATGAAAGTGTCCCAACCCTGGCCTTTCAAATCCTCGACTGCATCATCATGAGACAACAATGCTTGAGAACCATTTGGATTGATTCATCCAACAAGAGCCATTAATATTATGACTAGACTGTAACAGGGGCGACTCAAGCTAGTTGTGGGTTTAGATGGCATAAGTAAAAGGAATAAGTCTGAGTGGATAAAATGGAAACATAACAAGTAAAACCCCTGTGTGATCATAGTATAACATCAAGGTTTTGGTCATGAATTTTAAGGGGTCCTGTTAATGAAATCCTTGAGAACATAGCATAATACAAACCCTTAACTCGTGATGAAAATCCTGTCAATTCACTCTGCAAACCAAAGATCAGGTACATGATATGATTCTGGTGCCTTTAATTTCCATGTCTAGCAATGATTATAGTCGATTTGCAAAGGGTTCAAAATAAATATGTTTACAATTCAAATGTGAATCAAAATTTCGCATTATATTGACATTCAACAAACTCAAAAAGGAGAATCATTCAAGTATTAAATATGAAGTAAATGTAAGCACAATGAACCTTTAAAAGCATGTTTTAACTAGGGATATAATACATAACTAAATTTCCGTGCTTGATTCATGCTTTCAGTCATGAATCTAGCAAGAAAATGTGAATATAAAATAATAATCAAACATCTTTCATAACCTAGCAATCATCCTAAAATGACAATATGAACAATATGAGGTGAAGGCAGCTACATGAAGTGTCATTTGTCGTTCATATAGAAAAAGCATGTAGGACTGCCAACACACTTCTATACATGGTAAGACCTAGACATGGAAATAATTATACATCACAAGGCATGTAAATACCTAGACCTAGACCTTTCCTTAACATGCTTCAGACTCTCACACCCACTCCC
>JZKD02S0310487.1:522480-534966 GCA_000966675.3 Picea glauca | reverse complement strand
CCTATCACACTCACACACTCTCTCTCTACCCCCTCTCTCCCCCACTCCCTCCCACTTTATCTCCCCTCTTTCTCTTCTACATCTATCACTTCTTCCTCTCTCTCCTCATTGTTAATATCACTCTCTCTCTCTCTCTACCCATCCTTCTCTCTCCCTCCCCCTATTTTTCTTTTCCCCTAGATCTACCTCCATCTCTCTCTATCCATCTCACTCTCAACCTCTCTTCTACTCTTGTTTTCTCTCTCCTTCCTCCCTCTCTCTCTCTCCATATCACTCTCGACCTATCTTTTTCTCTACATCCCTTCTCTCTTTACCTCTTGCATCTAACCCTCCCCTTCTCACTCACCGTATCCCCCTCCCTTTTATATCCCCCACTCTCCCCTATTGATCCATTTTCCTCTATCTACCCCCATTCCATCTCTCTCCCCTTCCCCTCTCTCTCTCTCTCTCTACCCCCCCTCTCTGTCTCCCTCTCATTCACTCCCACACACTCTCTTTGTCTTACTCTCTCCCCCCCTCACGCTCTCTTTCTCCCTCTCTCTCCACTCCCCCTCTCTTTCTTCCTCTCTCTGAGTATCAAACTCACATAAACACTCTCTTTACACCACTATATGTGTTCATATCTCTCCCTCTTAGACTCTCACACACTATAGCAAGTTTGGTACATCGCAAGGAAAGAAATGTCCTTGACCTAGACATGTCAAGACCTAGACCTAGACCTAGACCTAGACATGGAAAGGAATGGAAAGAGATAGACCTAGACCTATACGATAGACCATGAAATAGACCTATACAATGACCTTGACATATTCCATGACACATACCTAGATTTAGACCTAGATCATGACCTATACCATAACATAGACCTAGAGCTAGAGCTAGACGACGATCTAGACCTATACCATTACCATGACCTAGATTGTTTCCTAGAACTTGACCTAGACCATGACCTAGACCCCCCTAGCTCCATCTAAGCCTAGGAATAACCTACACTCGATCCTTAACCCCATCCACACTCAATCCCTAAGTGCACTATGAATATAACTCTTGTTAAAGGACCCATAACCCTTGTTTCTTGTGAGATTGGCATATATTATGTATTATTGGAAGACTTATCTATTTGTACGTTCTTCAAGATTAGACTTTTGTTGTTATCCATTTAGATCCTAGTAACACGCGTAAAAGGTTAAATTTACTTGATTTTGTATTGTTTGCAATCAGTGTTTGACCTGCTCTAGATTATTTATAATGGAAAACTTATTATATGTACTCTATCACACTCTCTCTATACCCCCTACTCCATCCCTCTCTCCCCCTCGCTCCCATTATCTCTCCTCTCTCTCTCCTACATCTACCATCTCTCTTTACCCCCTCTTGGTCTTCTTCTCCCACCCTATCACACTCTCAAACAATCCATCTCTACCCCATTCTCTCTTCACCTCTTACATCTAACCCTTTCTATATTTATCATTGTATCCCCATCCCTCTCTCTTTTACACTCTCCCCAACTTTCTCTCTTTTCTTCTATCTAACCCCCCTTCCCTCTCTCCCCCCCTTCATCTCATTCTCTCTCTCTCTACCCCCCCCCTCTCTGCCTACCTCTCCCTCACTCTCACACACTCTCTTTGTATTCCCCTCTCCCTCTCTCACACTTTCTTTCTTCCTCTCTCTCCACCCCCCATCTCTACATCAAAAGTAAAGAAATGGCCTTGGCCTAGACATGTCAAGACCTAGACCTAGAACTAGACATAGCAAGACCTAGACATGGAAAGACCTAGACCATGAACTATACCTATATGATGACCATGACATAGACTGTGACATAGAACTAGAGATAGACCTAGACCATGCCATATAGCTAGAGCTAGACTTATACCATGACCTATACCTATACCATGACCATGACCTAGACCTTGAACTAGAGCTTGACCTAGAACATGACCTAGACCCCCATAGCTCCATCTAATCCTATGAATAACCTATACTCGACTCTTAACCCCCTCCACACTCGATCCCTAAGTGAACTATGTATATACCTCTTGTTAAAGGCCTCACAACCCTTGCACCCACATCTTGGTGCTCTAACCATTTCTATATGCTTTAAAACACTTTCAATCCTAAGCCCTTAGGTCCTAGTTTTCCCCAAACCCCTATACATATTTATTCATTAAGATTTTTGGTCTATAATAAATTATATATATGTTGCATTAAGAATGCGCACACACTCTTGTGACTTGAAATCCTTGAGGTTGTGCACTCCTCCATGCCCAACATGAATGTGTGCACGTTCCTAGAATGTGCATGCACTTTAGTGCACAAACGTTATATGAATGTGAATGTGGTCATGCTGGGTAGTTTTATGTGCCAAGCACACTCCTCTACCTCATCTATCTCAAAAATTTCAACAAGTCCAAAATATGCACACAAAAATAGAAGGAACAAACAAGTTTTTGTTCTTTTTGTCTTGTTGTTTAATTCATAGATAATTTTGTGTTATTGCAATACAATTGTGGGAAGAATTGGAAGATAAATTTGTCCAAGTGGAATAGGAATTGTTGGTTGTGTCTTCTTGTTTAATAGAAAGAAAAAATTATCCAATTGGAATTGTTATTTGTGTCTTCTTGTGTAATATCAAGACAAATTTGTCCAATTGGAATTGTTAGTTGTGTCTTATTGTGTAATACCAAGACAAAATTGTCCAATTGGAATTGGAATTGGAATTGTTAGTTGTGTCTTATTGTGTAATACCAAGAGAAATTTATCCAATTGGAATTGGAATTGTTAGTTGTGTCTTCTCGTGTAATACCAAGACAAATTTGTCCAATTGGAATTGAAATTGTTAGTTGTGTCTTCTTTTGTAATACCAAGACAAATTTGTCCACTTGGAATTGGAATTGTTAATTGTTCCTTCTTGTGTAATACCAAGAAAAATTTGTGGTGGGATGCTTGGAAACCAATTTTTCTCTTTAAACATGGAGAACCTACATAATTGAGAAAACAATTCCTCAAGGAAAGAGAAACCCATTGAAAAGGTAGAAGAAGAAAGAGAAAAGGAAAAGTTATGTATGTCAGTTTAGGCTTCCATAAGAGGGAAATCCAATTTCTAGCAGAATAGATGTTGTTGTTGTTTCTTTTCCATCACCAGAAGAAAAGTGTGGAAGTTCAATAGAGAACAATCCAATCTGTATCTCATCAAGACAAGTTTTTTTGAATGACCAGATGATTGAGGATTTTTTTGGAGCTGATTATACAACATATGAAATTAGAGAGGGAAAGGGTGCACAACATTATGGTGAATAAGTTCCTTTGGTGCAACCTCTTGTTGGACAGTCAAATGTTCTAGAAACTAGTCATGGGAATGTCCAGTATCCTCCCATAATTGATCTTCTAGTGATTGAATGAGAAATAATTGCAACGTTGTTAACTCCACAACAAGGAGGTCAAGAGTGTCAGAATAGGGTTCATCATCCCTACCTAGATTGAGCAATGTGCGACCAAGAACTCTTAATGCATTAAGGTGGATGAAAGTGGTCTAACATCACTTGAAGGTAAGTTACCTAACCATACTATCCATTATCATTCTTATAAAATCATTAAAGAATATTTTGAACCAAAATACGATGTCACTAAATGTCAATTATTTTTGTCTTTGTTAAAATCTAGAAGTTTGACTGCTATTACGAGAATTGTTGGCATTAAAAAAGTCAAAAGTTTAGAAGCAGTTCATCATATTGTTAAAAACCTTTTGGATGATTTTCAAAGAATTGGTAAGAAATATCATTATAAATACCGTAAAGCATCCCAATGTGTCTTGTCACAATCAATTGTTAGCAAGATCATAGGTAAACATCATTTGCTCCAACAAACCTCTCATCTCATGAAATGGAAGATAAAAAAACTTAGAAAGTATTCTCATAGACAAGATATCCTCAACACAAGTGGCTCAACATATTTTTGGGCCTTCAATGGTAGTCTACCTCATTTTGACATGAAGTTGATTGGAGCAGTAAATGGACTAGTACAAGATTTCTGGCATGAGAACACTAGGACTTCTTCCAACCAAAAATATGTACTAAAATTTAGAAAGGGATATAGGGACCATGAACCCCATATCAAACACTTTCTTGAAATTACACAGAAAAAATTGTATGAGAGATTTAGGACAATACATAGTGCACTTAACTTGGCCCAAATATCTTTCCATAAATGCAATCCTTGTTATGTTCGAATAATCACAATTCGTAACACATGTTGCTGTAGATATCAAATTGAGTATGGTTATTATTACAACACATATGTAAATTTTTCATGGAATGACATTACTAAGCAAGTGAATCCATGTAAGCGATGAGTATGAATTGGGGATGAAGGAAGTTTCCTTTCAAATATTTAAATATGTCACATATAATATTGATAGAGGGAAGGAATGAAAAAATATACAATTGGTGACTTCCTAGGTATGCGTATGTGACTTCATGAAGGAATTAATAAAAAAGACACGAAAATATGTTCAACATGTCTATGTGGATCGATGGAAAGACAAGAATTTTAGAATATGCATAGATACATTTCCTATTGGTACTGTCTTATCAGTGGTATATTTTGTTAAGAACTACACCCTTCAATCAAAAAATCATATTCAAAGCCAATATTATCACTCAGAGTAGGTCAACATAATGGTTCATATCACATATAGGCATGGGTTGGATAGTAATGAAGAAAATAGAGTTATATTGAAGGAGTATCACTTCTACATAAGAAATGATTGGTGCCATGACTTATCCTATGTACAAAATTTATGTTAGTTGTTTTACAATCACCTCGTGTATTTCAATGGTTATGTATGTTTCACAAAAAGCTGAAGGTACCACACATTTGGAACTATTTTGACTTTGAGCATGGGAAAGGGGTGTGATGTCTCGTTCCCAAGAGTAGGCCAACAAGGAGTGACTTAGTATTCTATATGTTCCTGTAGACTATAGTAAGAGACATATAGGGAATTAGAGGAGAAATAAGGGAGAATTGATGGCTAAATAATGAATTAAGCCAAAAACATAGGAAATGTCACTTAACCCTAAGTCAATGAAGAAATAGAACGAAAATGTGTTAAGGGGGGGGGACTTAATTAATTAATTAATTATTCACCTTAGGAGGAAAAATGCCTAGCTTAAGTGAGGTAAATGGTGAATTAGATCGAGAAGAGTATAAAGGGAGGAATTTGACCTAATTCTTCAATATGCTATGTTATGATTTGATGTTGAGAGAGTTCTCGAAGGAGGAGGAGATTCAACTTCTATTGTTTTGTGGATTTCTGGAGGAAACCACCACCATTGATCAGTTTCGGTGTTGAGAGACACACCCTACCCCATCAGAGATACCATCCAGGTATTTCACTGTATGATTCAGGAGCATCTAGTTGCAATGTTGCACAACTCTGCTAGTGAGGGTGAAAGGTTAGAGAGAGGGGTTGTGTAGCTATATGAGATCATAGCTCGTATTGCAGATCCCTTTCGACCCAGTTGAGATCCAACTAGGGCACATAGATTGAGACACTAGCCATCATATTTTGACAGTGGAATCATTCAAGGCACAACATTCAACCATCCAGGGCGCAACTCTTGTGGAAGAACATTTGGGGTTATAGACGAAGTTTCAGATCATATTCGAGGAAACCCCTCCAACCCAGTTCAAAATTAGCCAGGGTGAACATTTTGAGTCATATAGAAGCCGATTCCATTGGTGTAATCATTTGGGTGTGCTCAGAGAGCCTAGGAGGTGTGCAAACCCCCAGGGGGTGAGATCCGTAGCCTCAAAGGAAAGATCTTCCATCCGATAGTCACCAAGATTAGTCTAGAGGTCAGGGTTCTTATGTTGAGATATTTTACATCTCATTTCGATGGTTATAGCCTTCCATATGAGTTTTCCAGTTTGTAGTGGTTACTATGCTTCTCCAAAACTGTTGATTTTTGTCGATCTATCCATGCATGCATCAGATCTACCTTCATCTTCTGGTCACATGTATTTTATGTTATTTTCTTGTATTCTAGTGACAATCCATGAGATATAACAGATGAATATTTTCTATATTTCCAATATTTCATTGTATTTCATTGTATTTCCTTGCTTAAATCTCATAATACATGTTATTGGGTGGTTGTTGTTCCCTATTTCTGCATGCACCGTATATATACTATTTAAACCATAATGTATTACATGCACATGTGACAATCACAAAACATGTCAAGTACATAACTACAACACATCCAAAAAACCCCAGAGTATCATATCTCAAGATAAAACACATCCATAAACCCCTAGACTATCATATCTGTGAGACAAAACACTAGATCAGCAGTAGATATCCAGATCAACTAGATCTGGGATATTTCAGTGGTATGAGAGCTTTAGTCCTGCCAGCCTGTGACTAAAGATGATGAGTGCAACAAAAGACCTAGATGGTCGTGAGCATGTAGGTGACAAATATGTCACTTACAATAGGTGAAAGGAAAGAAGGCATAGGCATGAATTTCCTTCTTTCCTTCCCATCTCATAGGAAGAGAAAGAAGCACACATGGAAGTGAAGAGAAGGGTAGAGTATGAGGCTGAGCATGAGGTAGAGAGGATTCTATGAGACATATATGAGCGACCAGAGGACAGGGGTAAGCCCCCCATGGATCTAGAGGAATCCTTCATGCAGGTTATCAAGGATATGCTAGCTAGTCAGCAGACCATGACTTAGTCCTTGACATAGATGACTTATAGATTGGTTATAGTTGGCACCCTGGGCACAAAATCCCCACATGTAGCACATGAGACCTCAAGGGCAGGAAGTAAACCTCAGTTACCTACTCGCACATACACCTTTTTGAGTAGGATTCCCAGACCTTTGTTTCCCAGTTTCTAGAAGGCACCCCTAGTAGCAGCACAACTGTCGATAGCACAGACACCACCCACTCATGCAGAGGGCATTGCAGAGTACCAGAGGGAGTATGCAACATTGGGCCATGACTTCGATCAGGACATGACCCTAGTCAAGTATTGTGGACTCAGACTCAGGAACCACCCAAGAGAACCACGAAGAGGAGGACCGCATCAACAACATGGGAATAATTTTTTTTTAATCCAGAAAATTGGTAAACTCACCATACCTTCTTTCGACAGATCGCCCAAATGCACCACTAGATATTGGGTCCAAAATCTAGACACTTACTACAAGGTCAACCAGATGACCAATACATAGGCCATCATTTTCACTACCTTACACTTGGAGGGTGAGGCACATGAGTAGTGGTATCATGGATTGGTGACATTGGGCCATAGTCACATCACCTCCTACAGGAAGCTCACAAAGAGACTCATGGACAGATTTGACAGGAGGGATCCAAAGATCCATTTCCTAAATCTAGCCCAGCTGATATAAAATGGCACAACAGAGGCATTCATCTCAGAGTTTTAGTGGGTAGCAATGGCAGTGATAGATATATATGAGCCCTGGCTAATCATTTTATTCAAAGAAGGGCTCACATAACCCTTGATAGGATGGGTGAAGGAATACCGAATTGTAGGATGCCATCCTATGCACTAGAGATTTGGCAAACTCAATGCCAAAAACTAAAACCTTTTCCAAACCCTTTGTACCACAGAAGGATCGATAATGGAATCCATTAAAGAGGGAATGGAATGGAAAGGAGAATTTGGATGATGAGACGAGGTGAGAGATTATGAGGAAGAATATTTGCTTCAACTGCATAGATCCTTGGGTCCCAGGTCATAGGTGCATGGGCAAGGGAGAGATTCACTATATTGAGGTGGCATCAGACAGTGTGGGCAGTGAGGAGGAGGAGCAAGAAAATGGATCCACCAGCTCAGAGGAGGATCCATAGCAGGCATAGGAGAATCCTCCCCATAGACCACTGACACCGGTAGGGGCCCACCCACCGGTCGTTCCACAACCTCCTGAGCAGGCTAGCAGAGGGAAACCAAAAAAGGGAGGAGTCATAGTGACTCTTTATGGTGTTCCCAGGTACGACACCCTCCGGATCAGAGCGTTTATTTAGGGGAAATGAGAAATCACCATGATAGATGATGGGGCCATGCACAAATTCATCGATGCTTCATTGGTATAGATATGGGCCCTTAAGACAGAGGGGTTTGAGGGATTTTATGTCAGAGTTGTATATGGTCATATAGTGGAGTGTTTAGAAAGAGTTTCAGACTTGGGGATCAATTTAGGAAACTACACCATGAGAGATACATTTTATGTCATTGACCTATCAGACACAGATGTAGTTTTGGGAGTCCAGTGGTTGATCACCTTGGGAAAAATCACCACCAACTACCAAACCTTGGAGATGGGGTTCAGAGACAGTGACGAGAAGAGGGTTTTTATGAGGGCATGTTGACATGAGCACCTAGGACAGTCTCATCCAAGAGAATGGAAAGGATCTTCAAGGATTCCGAGGGTCGACAATAGTATCAGATAGAGATCAAGAACTTGTTGGGATGACATCAACAAGTTTTTGTCTCTATTCCACCATGGAGACTGTGAGATAGGGGATTTGAGCACACAATTGAGTTGGAGGAGGGGGCCAAAACCATGATCACCCAACCCTATCATCATCCTAAGAGGTTCAAGGATGAGATATAAAAAGAAATCAAGGAATTTTTGGCGATGGGACACATCAGACCTAGTAGTAGTCCATTTTCCTCTTTAGTTGTATTAGTCTTGAAGAAGGATGGTACCATGAGGATGTGCATCGATTATTGGGCCTTGAATAAGAAAACCATCAAGAATTGATATTCTGTCCCTCACATTGACGAGTTTTTGGATGAGTGCATGGGAAAGTTTTCTTCTCAAAGATTGATCTACACTCTGGATATCATGAGATCAACATCAGAGAGTAGGACATAGAGAAGACGACATTTCAGTTCCATTTTGGCCATTTCTATTTTCTGGTTATGTCATTCGGGCTAACTAATGAACCAACTACATTCCATTCTTGCATGAACCACATATTTAAGGGGAAGTTGAGGAAATCAGTTTTGGTTTTCTTCGACGAAATTTTGGTCTACAACAAGACATGGAAGGAGAATATGGGGCACTTGGAGGAGGTGTTGAGAATTATGGAGGCGCATTCACTCTACACCAAAGATTCCAATTATGAGTTTGAGATGACAGAGTTGCTTTACTTGGGCCACATAATCAATGAACAGGGGGTTCAAGTACATCAGGAGAAGATTAGGGCCATTTTGGATTGGCCAACACCCATGAATGTGACAGATTTATGGAGCTTCTTTGGGCTATGCAACTATTACATGACGTTTGTCAGGGGTTTTTCATAGTTAGGAGCACCACTCACAAGTTTGAACAAGAAGGGTGCCTTTCATTGGATAGAGGATTCAGAGTAGACATTTGAGAAGATGAAGGAGGTTATGAGCACATGCCTTGTTCTATCCCTTTCGGACTTCTCGCAGCCATTCATCTTGGAGTATGACACATCAGGGGTGGGGATTGGAATAGTGTTGATGCACGGAGGGCACCCCATTGTGTTTGAGAGTAGGAATATCAATGATTCAGAGAGACTCTATTCTATTTATGACAAGGAAATTCTAACAATCATGCACACCTTAACCAAATTCAGGCAGTATCTGGTAGGTAGTAGATTTGTAGTGAAGACTGATCACAACAATCTCAAGTATTTCCTGGATCAGAAATACCTTAGTGAGAGAAAAAATAAGCGTGTCTCGAAGATCCAAGCCTTTGACTTTGACATTGATTATTTCAAGGTAAAAAGGAATGTCGTAGCATATGCCTTGTCTAAGAGGCCACTAGGGCATTCGATGATGGACATTTGCACAGATTGGAAAGCACCTTTGTTGGTGGAATACTCCAAAAACATTTTTTCTTGTGAGGTGATGGATGTACAGGTGGTTGATGATAGATACAAGGTATTATATGGTGTCATTTTATACAAGGATTAGATCTACTTGGTTCTAGAATCTAACTTGAATGGGAATATTCTGAAGGTGTGTCATGATTCGCTTGCAACAGGGCACCAGGGGTACTTAAAAACTTACATGTAGATCAGGGAGAGGTTATCATGGAAGGGTCTCAAGGATGATGTATTGAAGCACATCTGGGATTGCATGACTTGTCAGCAGAACAATTCTGAGCAGACACACCCAACATGATTACTCCATCCTCTACCCATTCTAGAGAAGAAATGGGAGAGCATTTCTATGGATTTCATTACAGGCCTTCAACGAGTGCAGGGCAGGGATTGTATATTCGTGGTGGTCGACAGGCTAGCCAAATTTTCACATTTATTTTCCATACCCATGGACTACAAGGCCATATAGGTAGCATAGTTTTTTTCAGAGAGGTATTCAGGTTTCATGGCCTACCTAGGAAGATAGTCAGTGATAGGGATGGGTGCTTCATCAACGCATTCTGGCAGGAGATTTTTCGGTTGACAGGAATAGAGCTAGCCATGAGTACCAGATACCACCCATAGAAAGATGGACATACAAAGATTGTCAACAAATGGGTGGAGGGGTATTTGAGGAACTATGTGTAGGGACAACAATGCACATGGGTGAGGTGGTTGCACATGGGTGAGTATTGTTACAACATGACTCACCATATGTCTATCAAGATGTCACCATTTAGAGAATTGTATGGATATGATGCACCCACTTTTGTGGAGACTATTTTTGGGGATAGTAGTGTCCCAGGGGCCAAATATTGGGTCGAGGAAATCCATAGGATTCTACGGGCAGTGAAGGAAAACTTGCAAGCAACACAGAACCAACAAAATATCTATGCAAATAGGTAGATGGTAGAGCGCAGTTTCAAGGTTGGGGACTTGATTTTTCTATAGTTACAGCCATACCAACAGTCCTCCTTGAAGAGGAGAAGAGAAGAGAAACTAAAGATGAGATTTTATGGGCCATATAGAGTCATTATGAGGGTAGGCGAGGTGGCATGTGAGCTAGAGCTATTATAAGGTAGCAATATTCATAATGTCTTTCACATTTCTTGCCTCAAAAAGGCAGTGGGACAATAGATCAACACTTCAGAGGAGTTTCCACCTTTAGATGAGGAGGGCTAGTTGAAGCTAGTGCTAGAGGATGTGCTCGAGCAAAGAGAGCGCAGGTTGAGGAACAAGGTCATCAGGGAGTGCTTGGTTAGATGGAGGGGACTTCCAGTGGAGGATGCAACATGGGATGGGGAGAACATTTTGCAACACTCAGGATTGATGTTTCTTGAGGACAAGCAATGTTGTGAAGGGAGGACTATGATGTCCCATTTCCAAGAGTAGGCCAGTAGGGAGTGACTTCGTAGTCTATCTATTCCCATAGACTATAGTTAGGCACAAACAGGGAATTCGAGGAGAAATAAGGGAGAATTGATGGCTAAATGATGAATTAAGCCAAAAACATAGGAAATGCCACTTAAGCCTAATTCAATAGAGAAATAGAACGAAAATGTGTTAAGGGGGGGATTTAATTAATTAATTATTCACCTTAGGAGGAAAAGTGCCTAGCTTAAGTGAGGTCAATGGTGAATTAGATCGGGAAGAGTATAAATGGAGGAATTAGACCTAATTATTCATTACGATATGTTATGATTTGATGTTGAGAGAGTTCCTAGAGGAGCATGAGATTCTAATTCTACTGTTTTGTGGATTTCTAGAGGAAGCAATCACCATTGATTGGTTTCTGTGTTGAGATACCCACCCTAGCCCATCAGAGATACCATCCAAGTATTTCATCGTGAGATTCAGGATTATCCAATTGTAGTGTTGTGCATATCATCAAGTGAGGGCGCAAGGTCAGAGAGAGGGTTTGTGTAGCTGCACGAGATCAAATCTCGTATTGTAGATCCCTTCTGAACCATTTGAGATCTAGCCAGGGCTCATAGATTGAGACACCTACCATCATATTCTGACAGTGGAATCCTTCAGGGTGCAACATTCAACCATCCAAGGTGAAACTCTTATGGAAGGATAGTTAGGGTTATAGACGGAGTATCGGATCAAATTCGAGGAAACCCCTCTGACCCAATTCAATATTAGCCAGGGAAAATATTTGGAGTCATATAACATCCGATTTCGTTGGTGGAATCATTTGGGCGCACTCTGAGAGCCCAGGAGGTGTGTAGACCCCAAGGGGTGAGATCTGGAGCCTCAGAGGACAAATATTCCATCCGAAAGTCACTAGGATCAGTATAGAGGCTAGGGAGTTTCTGTTGAGATAGTTTCTAGATCATTCCGACGATTATGGCCTTCTGGACGATTTTTCCAGTTTGTGGCGGTTACTGTGCTTCTCCAGAACTGCCGATTTTTTTTTATCTATCCGTGCATGCATTGGATCTACCTTCATCTTCAAGGCACGGGTATTTTATGTTATTTTCTTGTATTCTAGTGACGATCCATGAGATCTAACTGATTACTATTTTCTATATTTCCAGTATTTCATTGTATT